>JBBMEG010004020.1:0-38706 GCA_037832605.1 Cyclanthera cordifolia | reverse complement strand
TGTTTATGTATTTGGGGTCGGGGAGAGAATTCTGTGTGATTGTAACAATTTTTCACATAGTGGAAGTTCTTTCTGTCGGAGTTTTTCCACGTATCTTTTATTGTTTTTCCTTTTAATTTCTCAATTATTTTCTGTTTAGTCCTGCGGTTATTAGGGAAGGGTTTTTCCAACAATAACAGCAAGAATAAGCAGAAAATAATCGAGAAATTAAAAGGAAAAACAAAAAAATATACATAAACAAGCTTATCACTCTCTCACAGAGAACAAAAAGAATTAAACTAGAGTCTGACTTGGGATGCTTTGAAAAGCACACCACTTCCTTGCTTTTTTCCGATATGACATAATCAGATTCTAATATTTTGCCCAAAAATTAAAAGGCTCTAGCAATATCGTAAGCAAGAATGATTACACATCGAGCAGTGCGCCAGGTAAGTTCTCCCTTTCTATATTTTTTGTTCAAATTTTATGTACCCATCTCCCATTAACTCACATTTTGTATATATATGGAAGAGGATATACGAAAATAGTTTAAAACCACTCAAATAATTTCTCTAGATTTTAACTTTTAAATAAGTTTTTTCCAATCACTTTTTACTTGATTTTCTAAATCAATAATTATAATTTATTAATTATGTTGGTTAAAGATCTTTGATAATATTTTCGAAATTGATAAGATTCTCAAGATAGTTAATAAATAAGTTTTAAAATCATTAAAAATGTTTAAGAATATAACTGTCCTTTATTTTTTTAGTAAATAATTAATTATTTTTAAACTAAAAACGAGACATTTATTTAAAAACTGATTAATTTTAATTATTTTTCTTGATAAGTTTCTTAATGGTAGTCATTTACTTAGTTGAATTGAAGTTTCAATCAAAAATTGTAAAACAATTTTCATAAAGTAATTATAAATATAGATAAATTTTAAAATATTTGGGAACATATCTATTTAATAAGATTTGATATTGTATCATAAATATTCATTAACATGAGTATTATAAAAAAATGGTGAGAATACTCATTAATATCAATACTTTTTTTTATTTTTAAATGACTAAATTTGTAACTATTTTCTTGGTTTGATGATAGTTTGTTTGAAGCGTCCATTGTTTGGGGCCGGTCGGATTTTGCAGTTTATTGCGAAGGAAAAGAAAATGCTAATAAATAATAATGTGGTTGTCATCGGCAACAATTTGATGTAACCTGTTGGACTATATTTAAATATCACAATTAGACTAAAAAAAAATCCAATTGTATTTCAATATTTTTCTACACATGTGTACGCACCCTCACGTAACACTAAATTGTTTGTTTTTATTGTTTGGTTTGATTAACATGTCCTTTGCCAGGTCTACAAAATTTCTGGACTCTGATGTCAATTATTTCTTATTAGCAATTTGATTGAATATAATAGGTTAGTTGTGAACTTTCTTCGGTCCTTGAATCTTGATGTGTGATCTTGGTCTACATCATGATCAAGTTGTAGTGTATTGTGTAGTCTGAGTGCAATAGACCTTGTCAAGGATCAAGTCCATCATGAAAGAAACAAGCTCATAGATGTGAGGTACAATTTCTTAAGAAATAAGAAGGTGTAGGTAATGAAAGAAGCATTGTTGATAATTCTTTTGTGATATGTTTACCGAGGTAGTGCCACATGACAAGTTCTAGTATCATTTGGACTTTTTAGATGTATTTACATTTGTTGAGGTCCTTGAGGGGACCATATAAGATAGAGGAAGAAACATTTGGTATATTATTCAGTGAGTGGGGGCCTCGCTGGTCGGTTATGGAGTCGGGGTCTAGGGATGACGCTCTTGAGACGTTTTTATTGTGTTGGGATGCAAACAAAGTATCCTACATTTGTTAGAAGATGGGAAGATCATGAGTATATAAATGACGACAACAATCTCCATTGATTAAGAATGACAACCCTACCCGAATCTCCACATTGATATGATATTGTCCACTTTGAGTATACACCCGCGTGAAATGCTAATTTGTTTGCATCCCAACATATTGTAATAGAGTTTTATGATAATGCACATTATAAACTTTCTTCCTAACCTCTCTGATCTACATCTTGTGTATTCGTTCTCCCAAACAAAATTGTTCTCTCTATTCGTGTCCCAAATTGTTAATGAATCACATAAATCTATTTGTATTTTTTTCGCTTTCCTCATCTCTTATTTTGATTGTTTTTCGATTTTTTAACAAGTATATACACCCAAAAAAAAAAAAAACAATCAAACAAACAAACAAACAGAAGTTTTAATAATTGAGAAAGGATGTCATGTTTTGCATTTATTTCAACCATTTAAATATTTAGTAAGATTACTTTAAGACGTCTTCTCTTTGTTCATTTGACTTTTATCTAATTTTTATGCATTTGAATAAATAACTTAACTCATTCAGACAAACCATTAAGCTCAAATAGGTATGAAAGTAATCTCATTGTAATAACAATATAAGAAAAATCTCATTTCAATAATAATTTTATAAAATAAATAATACAAAAGGATTCCTTTCCATCGTGCGCAAAAGCACTAAAAAGTAATATTCAATAGTTAATTAAAAAACATTATACTAAATTAAAAATATTAAATTCATCCTAACCTAATGTAGTACATCAATGTTTGAGTATTATAACTTAAGCAAAGTTAAATCTAAAATTGAAATTTGTGATGTCAATCCCACCTCATATTCATTGTCCATGTGTAATATTAATTTATCTTTTATTAAGATCAACATTATCGACCCCTAGTTGAATTAATTTATTTTATATTTTTTTCGGATGGTCACGATCTAATTATAAGTATGAAAAATGAGATGTATAAACTATGCATTATTGTAAATATAATTTAAATGCAATATGTTGTTTTTATATATGTTTAAAATAAAATAAACTTTCTTTCTCCATAACTTCTTGTAATTTTGAAAGAAGTCATCACTCTTGGATAATTTTGAGAAATGCATAGTTTTTTTTTTTTGATTTTCTATTAACTTTTCACAAATATATATAGTGTACACAATACCAAATCTTAAAAGATCTTCTAATAAACTTTAGATAATATCTAACCAATATCCTAATAAATTTAAGAGAATATTAACTAATATTCAAATGCTAAATCTAACAATTCTAGAGAATATACTATATTTATTTCTAATACTTTCATACAAGTTAGACCATGTAATAAACTTTAGATAATATCTAACCGTAGGTTGTTTCTTTTAGGGTTTCTAAGGCGACGAAATATGTTTCTGTCGCCTTAGGTGATTCTGTTGTTTTTTTTTTAATTGCTTATTTTGTTTGTGCTTTGGTTTTTTAAACGAAAATATAACTTCAAAATCGAAAAACATAAACAGAATTCAACGCTGAAAATGTCTTGCTTATTGAATAAAATGTTTGAGTCATGTAAACATTGAAATTAGAAAAATAAATTCTAAAACATTAATAACGAAAATGAAAGTCATTCATTACATATTAAGAAAATGTTAATACAATGTTAATAACAAAGAAAAATATAACTAACGACCCTAAACTAAAAAGGGAGACATATCCCTACACATCGAACGAGTCCTTCCTCGTGTTGATCCGACGAACGTGTGCTCACCTTCAACTCATCTTGCAAAGAAAGTGAAGAAAATATTAGTTGCAAAAATAAAATAGTAATAGACTAAAAAAATTGATCAAATAGTAATAGACTAAAAATTGAACATTATGAAAAAAAGAACTATAACATTATGAAATAAGATTCCAAACAATTCGATAAACACAAACAAATTAACCAATATAATTAAGAAAAACTCAAATCTAAGCCTTACCGAGATAGAAAGGAAAGAAGATGATGAGCATTTGAGAGAATTTGAGAGAGTTTTGAGGGTTTGAGGGCAGAAAAAGTGAGAAAAATGAAAGAAGTGGGAGAGTTTTGAGGGTTTGAGAGCAGGAAAAGTGAGAAAAATGAACGAGGAGGGCGGTTTTTTTTCTTTCATAGAGACTACACCGACGGAATAATAGTTCGTCACCTTAGCCTATTTTAAAAATAAAAAAAGAAGCTACGACGACGGAACTATTACTTTTCGTCGTCGTAGCCTTTCGTTTTCTCCCACATTTTCGGTTTTGGGGAGAAAATGAAATTTCGTGGGGGCTTACGGCGACGAAGGATGTTCCGTCGCCATAGCCTATTTTAATGATACACAAGTATGGAGGGCTACAACGACGAAAATCCAAGCTTCCGTCGCCATAGCCTTTCGTTTTCTCCCACATTTTCGATTTTGGGGGGAAAATGAAATTTCGTGGGGGCCTACGACGGCGAAGGATGTTCCGTCGTCGTTGCCTATTTTAATAATACGTAAGTATGGAGGGCTATGGCCACGGAAATCCAAGCCTCCGTCGCCATAGCCTTTCGTTTCCCCACATTTTCAGTTTTTGGGGGAAAATGAAATTGCGTGAGGGCCTACGGCGACGAAGGATGTTCCGTCGCCGTAGCCTATTTTAGCAATACATAAGTATGGAGGGTTATGGCGACGGAAATCCAAGCCTTCATCGCCATAGCCTTTCGTTTTCAACAAATAAAATTTCTTGGGGGGCCTACGGCGACGGAAATCCAAGCCTCCGTCGCCATAGCCTTTCATTTTCCCGGCCTATATCGATGAAAGAGTGTCTGCGTCGCCGTAACGGAAACGCTACGGCGACGCAAGAAAAGTTTCATCGTCGTAGCCGGAAGAGAAGGTGACAGAACACTATTCCCGTCGCCGCACGTTGATAGACAAACGCAATCTGGGTGGCTAAGGCTACGAAATCGTTGTTATGTCGTTGTATCCCAAGGAGACGGCGACGCAACTTCCGTTCCGTCGCCGTAGGCGTATAAGGCGACGGAATTTTCTTCCGCCGTCGTAGCCTCTGTCGCCTAAAGCTCTTTTTATTGTAGTGTCGATCATGCCACCAAACATAATATATCACAAATACGATGCTTTAATGCACCAAACGAATTGTGTGGATTTCACGAACTCGTCACACAGTAGTTGACTATGTCGCCAAATCTAACGTGTCATAAAATAAGATAGTAAATATGCATCATATGAATCGTGCGAATTTTACAAATTGTCTAATTACCCTTATTGACAGGTATACATTATCTGGTATATAACAACCAAATGTGGAGAAACATGGCTTTGATTTCAAGATAAATGTGAGAAGTCAACTCTGATACCACGATAATTCGAGAGAAGTAACGAATCTTATTTATGATCATTTTATCCAAAGATTTTTAAGAAAAAAGTGGGCTAATCATTTTATTGTTAATTGGTTTTAAGATGGATACCAACATTTTCTAATAACTTCCAACCAATGGTCGATTAATTTTGTTCTTATTTTCACGTGTTTCCCATATTCTAAGTTTTTCTGCTTATTGGATTTTTCATTCTAATTATTCAATCCACCTCTTTAGTACTATGATCCTTATCACTCCTCGTTAAGGTTGTGCCCTAAAGACCTAGTAGCTTGTAATTATGGAACAAAACATTTAATGATAGATATTTAATGTTATATTTTAGTTAATAATAAAGTTTATTATTTTTTATTAATTGCCCTTTTAATACACAAACGATGTTCAACTATATCATATTAATGGGATTAATGGCGATACGGTCATGGTTATTTTAATGAACACTTGGGTATGGTGGACTACTTCTTTCAATGTCAATAGTGGATCTAGTTCCAAATTAATAACCTAACGCGTCTACAATATATGGACTAAGACGAGGCGCCTAAGTCCTGGTGACAATGTTTGTACGATTTCGTTTTGCAATGGTTGCAGATAACCTAATTCCCGCTGTTCATGTGGAGACATGCGAGTATACACGTCTATGTAAAAATAAGTTTTTGCATAAGACGAAACCGGAAGTTTTGTGATCAGTCTAGAAATTTCGTTATAGAGTCACATCGATTATTTCATTAAGGATGATCGTATGTTGATGGGATCTGAATCCTGAATGGGTTAGGAACTTCGACATTATGAAAACATCTTTTGATGTGCATGACTGAGACCAGCTAAACACCGTTGGGTCAATAACCCTCCCGTATTAGAGATTTTTCGTAGTAAGTGACAGGGAAACGCAACGTCACAAGAAGAAATTTAGGTCTTCCCAAATACTAAGAAAGATGTAGAGTTCTTCTTTTAAGAATTGATGTTGAGGCTTGAACAAAGGGATTTTGCATCTTATTGGCTCTAGAGGACTCTGGTATTAGTGACGGTTAAGAAAAAAGATGTAACCATTGGGGTAAAATGAATCGTTTGACCAAACTGAGGATTACAAACAAGCTTGTGAAAGATCACATGGCAGATGATCGATTATATTTGTGGACATAACTTGTCCTACAATGCGAAAGAGTTCAAAACAAGCCTTTAGTGGAATAAGCCTGATGTTAACAAATAAGGATTGGATCTCGGGTCGTTGTAACTTAAAACCTATTGGCCCACCGGTCCCCGTGCTAGCTTATACTTATTGGTACAGTATTTTATTAAAGAGTGAATTTGAAGAGTTCAAATTCATATGTTAATTATGTGAGACATAATTAATAAGAGTTTTAAGTTTAATAGTTAAACTTAATTAACAAAATATTGGATTGAGTTAATATTTATGAGATAAATATTAATGAGGAGAAATTACTTGACTAGATAAATTAATTGTAAATAATTATAGGATAATTATTAATTAAGATATCCTAAGAATTAATATGTTTAACATATTAATTTTTTTTAATAATTATTGGATAGTTATTAAGTGGACGTATTAATTAATATGTTTGATATATTAATTGGATTAATACTTATTGAATAATTGTTAAAATTGAGAATTAATATATTGGATATATTAATCGCATTTATTTATGTATAATATATTGGATATATTATATAGTTGAAATTTATTGAATAAATATCAATTGAAAATAAATAACATAATAAATGAGATGTGTCATAAAAGCCTAGTAGTTTGTATTTAAGAGCACACATTTAATGTTATTATTAATTATTAATAAAAATTATTAATATTTTTCATAAATTGTGCATTTAATATTCGAACATCATTTAGCCTTATCGCATTCAAGAGCACGAAATGCAACAAGACTTAAAGAATTCGAAGGTACCACAACTACTTACACAACCCGAGCTGCTAGCCTTGAATCCAAACCAAAAATCAAGCTCTAGGACTATTCTTGACACCACAAAAAACCACTTCATACCAACCCTAAGGGAAACTGTCAGTAAGTACAATTCAATCCAAGCATTAGGTTCTCTTTAACCTCAATCCAAAAAGGAAAACGTCTAACCCAAGCCAAAACTCGAGATTTGAAACCTCTCACCCTAAAACCGAAGGCGTGAATGGCAGAATCAAAGCTCAAATCTTGTTGTTGGCGATAAGGGTACTGGTTAGAACATTCAAGGCCGCACGAGAAGGAGATGAGAAAAGATCGACGAATCCGTGGAGATAGCGTCCAATGATCGACAAATCACCCACAAGAATGATGACCGATGAACCCAATGAGGGATGAAAAAATCCTCGACAAGGACGTCTACTAAAGCTTGAAGAAGGCAAAGGCAGAGATGGGAAGCTACGACGGAGACGTTGGTTAAAGACTGAAGAAGAAGAAGAGAAAGAAGAAGACACGCCGGCGTTGAAGAAGACGAAAACAAAGAGATCGAGGGAAAATCACAATAATTTCGCATAGGGAAGAAGAAGAAATCAATGAAGGAAGGGATTAGGGAAAAATTAGGGTTCAACTTTAAGTATTTTTAATAAAATCCCTTCAATTTTCTATTAATAAGGAATTTGACCTACATTTCATTGTTGGCACCTAAAACCTCCTTGAATTTAACTAGAACCCCCAAGTACTTAAAACCTCGAATTTAATTACTTTCATTTCCAAGGAAAAGCTCTAGATTAGGAGTTTAATGAACTTATTACATGAATAGGTTAATTTAGGGTGCTTTGTTACAGTAATCTACAATATATGGACTAAAGCTAAGGTGCCTAAGTCTTGGTAATACTGTTGGTGCGACCTGCTTTGCAAGAGTTGCAAACGACCTGATCCTAGTTGTTCA
Source organism: Cyclanthera cordifolia (assembly GCA_037832605.1). NCBI lineage: Eukaryota > Viridiplantae > Streptophyta > Magnoliopsida > Cucurbitales > Cucurbitaceae > Cyclanthera > Cyclanthera cordifolia. The sequence goes on along the minus strand of JBBMEG010004020.1, from coordinate 30,604 downwards.
TGTGGAGACATATGAGTGGGGGCACATATACGAAAAGAAGTTTTTGCATAAGACGAGCTGAAAGTTTTATGATCGAGCTAGTAATTCTGTTATAAACTCGTGTCAACTACTTTTGCGAACAATGATAGTATGTTGATGTTATCTTAATTCTGAGTGGGTTGCAAACTTCTGTTATCTTAATTCTATTGATGTTATCATTTAATGTGCATAGGTGAGACTAGTCAAACAACACAGGGTCAATATGCCTTCCACATTGGGGATATCATAGTGAGTAGTTGGGAATGCAACATAACACGAAGGAATTCGCGCCTTTTCTAATATAGAGGAAGAAGTAGAGTTGTTCCTTTAAGAACTAATTCTAGGGCTTCTCATCCGCCCGAGAGAACATTTGTTTGCTTGTTCATTAGTGGAATCAGTGGCGCGTAAAAATAAAGATGTAATCACAAGGGTAGAAAGAACAATTGACTCAGCTGTGAATTACGAACAAGCTCACGAAGGATCATATCACAGATAATCGGTTATATCCATGGACATTAACTTGTTCTATAGTGCGAAATAGTTTAGCACAAGCCTTTAATGGAATAAGTCTGATGTTAACGATGAGGGATTAGATCTCGAAATGTTGTAGCTTTAAACTTATAGGTCCACCGGTCATCGGGCTAGCTCATAAGTGCTGGTACACTGTTTCATTAGAGAATGAATTCAAGAAGTTCAAATTCAAGGATTAATTATGAGAGACATAATTAATAGAAGTATTAAGTTTAATATTTGGACTTAATTAGTAAATGTATTGGATATATCAATTTAATATTTATTGGACAAATATTATTGAGGAAACATTAATTTATTTGATAAATTATAAATAATTATGGGATCATTAATCAGTTCTCAGTACTAAATAAGTTAGATATATTGAGTTAATAATTATTGAGTAATTATTATTAAGTTTGAGAATTATAAATTAATATGTTGGACATATTAATTGGTTTAATAATGATTAAATTGAGACTATTAATTATGTTTGATATATTAATTGAATTGATAATTATTAAAGTAGAGTATAAATATATTTGATATATTATTTTAGAAATTTATTTATTTAATAATATATTGAATATATTGCGGCTTTAGAATTTATTGGATAAATATAAAGAAAATAAATAAGAAACATTTATGGGATATGCTAATGAAATTGGAAATCCTTCCCTATGCACAAGATGAAAATTTCGTCCATCTCTTTGAGAGGAAAGGAATTTTTGAATTATTTGTTTAAAAAGGAAGAGGAAAAATATTTGATTTTTCTCAATATCTTTTAATATTAGATATTCAAAGATATTATATTTTTCTTATTTTAAATATTCACTTCCCTACTATAAATAAAAGACCTAGGATGTCTTCATTTTCATCTCACTCAGTTCAAAGTAACAAGCTTATTCTCAATATTTGAAACCCTCTGATAACTGAGTTACCTTTTTTCCTCTTGGGTCAAGTACCAGACACTCAGTGCAGCATTGCAGACATAGCTTGGAAGATTAGAGCATTCAATCAAGAAGGTTTCTAGAGGATTGTTTCGTGACATTCTCAACATAAAAACTCGCCATAATTATTCAGGAGTGTCATACAATGTAAGTACTTTGTGTTTTTCAACAATAATTAATCAACTAGGGGTTACATGTATATTAATCAATGAGAAGGGAGGGGATGAAATTTTCAAACTCCTTATTTAAATGGGAAGGGAGAAAATCTTTGATTTTTCTTAATATCTTTTAATATTGAATATTGAAAGATATTGTATTTTTTCTAATTAAAATAATTCATCATCTACTATAAAAAGAGGCTCGTGAGGTCTTCATTCTCATTCCACCCAGTTTTGGAGTAACTCAATCTCAGACTATGAGACTCCTCTTAAAGATGAGATCTCTATTGTTGCAAAGAAGTCATAACTTGATAGAGTGGAGGAGATCGTTCAAGATCATCTAGGGGAATAGTCGATTCTACTCAACATAAAACCCACAAGATTAAACACGGAGGCGTTAGTCTATGTAATTATGAGTTGGTCAACAACGTGTCAATCACATATGGTTCAACATGTAGAATAATTGAATTAATCATAATAATTAATTAGACTAATTATTATGTGATTTTTTTTGTTGTCACACGCTTCTCTCGTGTTTAATGCATTTTCTTACCTTTTATTCTTAATAACTGAAATCAGAGCTTGTGATTGTTAATGTTGGAATATTTTTACTGGTGGGTGTTAATTTTTATTGGATGATTATTAAATTTTACTAAGATTTTTCTGTTTGACATTATGATTTTTATTTTTTTTCTTAGGTACTTTTTTAATCCAAGCAATTAGGTATAGGAAAAGTTTGTAAAGTTTTTTTTTTTTTTTTTTCAATTTTTGCAATATAGAATTGGCCAAAAGACGAAAAACGTGATGAACACCAAGAAGAAAAACAAAAACACCAAAGGAAGAGGCACCTGGGCAGGGCGCCGTGACACCTTATGACCAAATAAATTTTCCATCATGTCAAAACCATTGAGATTTATTTCTATAGCATGAATAACCTTATGAAGCGCCTTGATAATGTCCATGTTCATATCAACTTCAATATGACATTTCAATTCCCTTATATTTTGATTACACCAAGTTAAAATCGGAAGCTTACAATTTATAATTAATTTTATGGTGTAACTACTAAGGTTTAAAACAAGTGTCGTCGAAGAGGATAACTTTTATCCCTATATTTCCAGCTACTATTTTTCGATCTAGAACTAAATTAACTTCTATTTATCAATTCCAACCTATAGATCTCTCACAATAAGTGTTGTAAAATGATAGGTCAAATACTGATTAAGATCACAATCTTATCACTGTCGACAAACTAAAAACTTAATCACATTATTTGAGCCTGCACAAAAGTGATCTATAACTCATGGTTGTTTCAATCTCAGAGTCTCGTTCCTAGGTAGAGGTATTCTGTAAACCGTAATCTTAAGTACCTCAATCCTTAGACATAACTTTTCTTAGGCATAGTTCCTTTCCAACCAATCCTTACATAATCAAATTGTCTTTATTAATCATATTAACTAAAGAATCACGCCATAACAATTAATTTATTAATTCTAATCACTTTTATGGATTATTAAGCTTTACCCCTCTTAAGACCATTTGAAAAGAATGCATTCATTTTTGTAGCAAATTTAAAATAAATATTTTAGGTTCTATTTTGAAAAATCAATTTTCATATATATATATATATATATATATATATATATATACATACATTCAGCATAATCAATAAATAAACATCCAATAGTTATTTGTGAGATCTACCGGTTGAACTCCATTTTGACCTTCAGTCTACCAGTCCCATTTTTTTAGCTCAAGCTTTCTCTTAAGTCCTCTTCTTAGTTCAACTAATAGGCTTGAATCAGTTTCTTTGACATCCTTCCATCTTTAATTCAACTAATACCCTTCAATCAGTCTGTTTATGACTTTCAATCATTTTGCTGATATTATTCAATCATTATCATGAATAGTCTTAGTATAGTAGTTTTCAATTAGTGCTTAGAGCATAGCAGTGTCAAGGCAAAAAATGACGAGTTTCTTATCTCGTTGGAAAGCTTTTATCTTCGTGAGAACAAATCTAGTTTCGATTTCACAAAGGAAGATCTCTAACTCTGAAAATCTAAAAAGAAAGATATGAGTTTTAATAATTTTTAAGCGAAAAAAAATGAAGATTTGCTTGGTTGTCTCACCTCTTTAACTTTCCACCAACCAAATCAGAGAAATCACTGTCAGAAAGTGCTTTCCAACCATGGATTTTTCGCAAAGAAGAAATGGATTGCAACATTAGAAGGATGGAAGAGAAGGAGAGCATAATGAAATTTTCAAAATAATAAAATAATATAAAATAACCTAAATATGCTACAAAAGAATTCATTTAAAATCGTGTTATAATTATAAATGTTGCCCCAAGAAACTTGTTACTAGGGATGAAACAAAAAATTGAAAAACAACAAAATCGAATCAAACCAAATCGATCCATCGGATCGGTTTGGTTTTTTAGAACAATATTGGATCATTCGATTTAATATTTTAAAAAATCGAAATATATCGGTTTCGATTTTTGATGGAAGAACCAATAAAGAATCAAACCGAACCAAATATTTAAATAATAAGAAAAAAATTATGTTGGTATTTAAATTGATAGCAGAACCAATTTAAATGTGAAATATTAAATAAAAATTGTATATATTAGGATGCATAGGAAAGATATTGATTTTTGTTATTAAAATGAAAGTCTTTAAAATAAAATTTTAAAAAAATCTAATAGAGAGTGCAGCAAGACATTTGAAAAATAAACTAAACTTTTTATCTAAAAAAACTGGTCAACCGAAACTCCAATTAAAACCAAACAAAAGCCGAACTCATGGCTTGATCATGTTACAAAGCAATTATCGAAAAATCAAGAATATTAGTTGGGTTATGGATTTGACACAACAATAGAACTCAAATCAACCCTCCTAGTTACCTACCACCAATACCCAATATTTTTTCGAAACGGTATAGATGTGCAGCAGATTGAAGAAAACCAGAGAGAAGAAACATGGAAAAATGTAGAGAGAAATCAAGGAGAAAAGAAATATATCACCAAACGAGAAATTGAAAACAAAAAAATTGTTTTTGTTTTTTTAAAAATAAACGAAAAAAAAAAAGAAAGAAAAGAAATTGAATGGTGGGGCTTGAAACTCCGATATAAAAGTAGGCCTTTTCCACCCACCATTTCTTCACACCTTCCCTTCTATAATCTCTCTCTCTCTAACTGCAAACTACACAGCAATAATTGTGAAAAATATTATTTAAAAATAAAATGGAAAGCCAATCGGCAGAATATAATCAGGATGCGGTGGCGGCGGAATCGAGGTTCCGCCGTGTCTGTGTGTTCTGCGGCAGTAGCGCCGGCAAGAATCCAAGCTATCAAATTGCCGCCATTGAACTCGGAAATCAGCTGGTTCGGATGCACTTTATTTGCTTTGAATTCGAATCGTATTGAATAGAACTGTGAAATTGAATAAACGGCAGTTTCATTTCGTATTATGAATTAATTTCTGAGCAATTAAACCGCAGGTCCAAAGGAACATTGACCTCGTTTACGGCGGAGGAAGCATTGGGCTCATGGGCTTGGTTTCTCAAGCCGTTTACGATGGAGGACGCCACGTGTTAGGGTATCATTCGCTCTCTCACTCCTATTACTCTCTTTCTCTCTCTCTTCGTTTTATTCATATCGGCTTTGTTTGTTGCAGAGTGATTCCGAAATCTCTCATGCCAAGAGAGGTAATTCCTTCTTCTTTTTTTTTTTTTTTTTTTTTTTTGAAAAAAGAATTTGTAATTTATTAGTTTATTAATTATTGAATTTTGGTGTTAATTATTAGATCACCGGAGAGACCATTGGAGAAGTTAGAGCTGTATCTGGAATGCACCAACGCAAAGCTGAGATGGCTCGTCAAGCAGATGCATTTATTGCCTTGCCAGGTACTTCTACTTATTACTATTTTCACTTTCCCCCACAGTTTTCTTCATTTTACAAAACAAACTTCCAAATCCGAGTTTACTTATTTTATTATTATTATTATTATTATTTATTTACAGGTGGCTACGGAACATTGGAAGAGCTATTGGAAGTCATAACTTGGGCTCAATTGGGCATCCACGAAAAACCGGTATTATTCTAAGCTGAATTTTTTTTTTTTTTTTTTTTTTTTTTTTTCTATAAACATATTTATTACGTCCATGAATATTACAATTAAAATAAATGAAAAAAATAACAGGTGGGATTGCTAAACGTGGATGGGTATTACAACTCACTCTTATCATTCATAGACCAAGCAGTTGACGAAGGGTTCGTATCACCAGCTGCCCGAAGCATAATAGTTTCTGCCCAAACTGCCCGTGAGCTCATTTCAAAGCTAGAGGTACACCAATCAACTAATGTATAATACAACTGCACGTTTTTTAGTTTGATAAAGGATTAGAGTTTAATTCTACCGCTTTAAATATCTAAATTTTAATTTTTTGTGGCTTGGAAAAGTTGGTATATATTCAATTTTCATGATTTCTTTCTCTTTTTTTTCTTTTTTTTTTTTTTTATTCTCTTTTTATGAGATTACATCAATTGAAATAGAAGATTTCACGTTCACAGATGTCGTTCAGCTGCTGAATAATCATTATATTTTTAAATATTTAAAATTTAATATCCATGTGCTAAATTATGAAATTTTAAATTTACTAATTGATTTAATAAAAAAATCAATCATCTATTCATGAATAGTAAGTTTCATTTATTTAATTTATTAGCTGTTATAAATGATTGGAGTACATTTTTAAATTTTATAAAATCATATATACTAAATTCTAGTTTAGAATTAAATAGACTATTTTTCAAAATCTTAATAAAATTTTACAATTTTGTTTCATAATTTTTTTTTTTAAATTTAAGTTTATATTTATCTAAATTTTCAATATATGTTTGATTTTCTTTATAAGTAAGTATGTGAATTCTAATTGAATTCTTTAAATCAAAATAAGTATTTTAAAGTTATTTTTTTTTATTTTAAAATTTTAATTTTATTTTAAAAAAATACAAGTACTGTATAAATATCTAAACCATAAAAATTATGTGTATTTAAAGAATAGTTGTCTTCTGAAATTTTAAATTCCAAAAACTACAAATAAAAATAAAAAGGTCATAAAAGGTGCCTACATTCTCGAAGAGATTGAGTTTATAATTTGCTCTACAAAAGTACATCGATTAAGATTCTTCCACGTGTGCCTAGTAGGGTCCACACATTCGTGTAATCAAAACCGTTGATTTGTATCTGTGATCAGGAGTACGTGCCAAAGCATTTCGGCGTGGCGTCGAAGCTGAGCTGGGAAATGGAACAACAGCTGGGATATACTACAAAGTCAGACATTGCTCGTTGACTTTATTTTCTACCACGTGTATAGATTAATTACCGTAGATCAAATCTGATAAGAGGATGGCTTTGTAGTATTTTGTAATTTTTTTTTCCCTTTGATTAATTTATCCAATTGGAAGCTGAGAAGATTGAAACTAAACAGTGTAAGCATTTATATATATAATAGTATTTATAATAGTTTTTTATAGATGATAAAAATGATGGTTAAAATAGAATTTAACTCTTATAATAAGATTAATAATTTTTATATAACATAAATAATGAATTGTCACATACTTGATTGGTGAGAAATTACTGATTGATATATTTATCTTGGAACTAACAATTATATGCGAGTAAATGTTTAAAATGATTGTTCTAAAGTGATATATTCCATATCTACTGTTCAATTGAATTGATGGTTCGTTGGATGTAGCCATCAATGTTTTTGGAGAAACAAATTAAAGAAAAAGGAAAAAAAGATTGATAATGATAGAGATAAATACTGAGACATAAAGCATGAACCATAGTGGGATATTTTGACTAAATTAATATTGTTTAATCATAGTTGTTACTTGATTAGACCTTAATTTAATTTAATTTGCTTTTGCAACACATGAAACATGTATACTTTTACAAGACTTCCTATAATTTTGCTACTTGTGAAATTGAAAGGCAAAAAGGTGGATGTCAATATTTGTTAAGTAAACAATAAATTGGTGTTAAATAAAAAGTGTAAATCAAATTGTTTCACTATAAAGACCCGACCCAAAGTAGGGCCACGTCTGTGTCTCTATCCTAAATGAATGAGTAAACATCCTTTTAATTAAAGCAGAGACATGATAACAAATACTCATTTTATTTAATAAATAAAGAAATTTAGCAATCAAGGAAATAGGGTACCCAGTTCAAAACCTAGGAAAGAATGAAATCGTAAATCTAGTGCATGTCTCAAGAATAAAACAATTTATGAAACCATAACCAAAAGAAACAAAAGGAAAGTGACACGACATGTTCTGCCCATGGTATTCGCAGCTCCTGATCAGCCATCCTGGTAGAGCCTGTGCGTACCCGTGGAGATCCACAGAGAAGAGGGTGAGTTATTAAACTCAGTAAGGATCCCTAACTGGAATCACCACGAACAAGATTATAAATGCATAAGAAACCAAAGACAATGCAAAAAAATATTAATGTCGGGTCCCTATAGGACCCTGCGGTTTGAGTCTTTAGTGGATGGTAAAGGTGACACCAGGGCTATCCTGATGAAACATGCCACTCCCGGGCCCTACTAGATATGGTTATGCACTTCCGGGGCAACCCTTACAGGGAAATGCCACTCCCGGCCTTACAGTACAATACTTGCTCGTGAATTTCATATATGCATGCATAAAACGTGTACATAAACTCGCAGCTAAACAGTTAGATAAACAAGCAGGTGCATCGTAGAACGTACCAGTTCAATGTATATCATTTATCATGTTCATCTTTTAACACATTCAAATATATTCACTAAACGCATAGCAGTAACTTTAAACAACATCACGCGGAAACAAGGCAATCAAAGCATTATAATTTCTCTCAAATTAACAAACACGTGCTTTTATCTATCAACAATACCCTAAGCTAGGTGCAAGATTCCCTTACCTTGGCAGGAATCCACTAAATATCCCTTAGAATGCTCAAACTACGTGTCCCGGAGCTGTTTCCAAGTTCAATTGGCCAAAACAAGGTTAAAGAGTCAGAATTAGCCTTTAAAACTATTAAAATCGGCCTTGAAGCGTCGAAATTAACCAAAAAACACTATTCGACAATTTACCAACGAGATCAATGGCGGCGCGTGGCTGGAACAGTAACCAACGACAGTGGTGCATGAGAATGCGGCGGTGGCGCATGAATACCACGCACAGAGGACAACGACTGCAGGTTCGGGTGCACGTGGCGCACGCTATGAGGCAAAAATCTGGCTCGGAACGCGAACCGACTAAGTTTGGAACGCGCTGATGCTTCGGGGGACACCCTGTAGGCTCGGTTCGACGTGGATGAACTCGCAGTTGAGAGGACCTGCGACGCTTACGGCGAGGCGACAACTCAGAAAGGGCAGGTGGCGGTGTCGGCGGTAGAATCAGAACCCTCAGCTTGCGATTGTCGAGGCATGCAGTGAGCTGGGGGCCAAACGTTGCTGGACACGCGACTTGCTCCTGTTGGCTACCTGATGAGGATGCTACTTCCCGAGGCGACAACGACTGACGACGGCACTGACAATGGCAGGTTGTCAGACGGTGCAGCTGGGTGTCGGATTTGTAGAGAAAATAATTGAGGCGGCGCTGAAATTGAGAGAGATAAATGATAAGGTTAATCATCTTGTCTCATTACCAAAATGCCCATAGGGCTCAAAATGACCATTTTACCTATATTTTTCATATTCCGACTTCACACCTCTCTAGATAAGACTTTAATAAGTACATTTAACCCAAAATAATTTTCACAACGACTTACGGGAGTCCCGCTAAGCCTAAAAACAAAACTAACCTTGAAATTTAAAGAGTGAAAAAAAATCAAGACTATTACATTCTCACTTTTAATTGCTTCAATCATTTATGTCAAGTGGCCTTTGTTTTTCTTAAATGGGGAACAAAAATCATACCTTTTTAGAGAGCATAATACTCTTAAATAATATAAGAGTTAAATATTTATTTTCAATATCAAACTCATTACTATGGAGATGAATTTAATTTCAATCAATCAACCAAATCAACCTGTCACAAAATCTTTTCATTAGTTGTAGTGTACATTTTAATATTAGTTAAATTACAAATTTAGTTTATATATATAAATAAATAAATAAAATAAACAAATAAATAAATAAATAAATAAATATATATATATATATATATATATAAACACCCAGATTAATTTGTGTATTGGACTTCTTCGGCTGCCCTTTGGGAGGGCCTATGCCTTATCTGGATATTACAGGGATAATTTCACCCACAACATTACCCCTACTCTTCATTTTTGAACTTTATTGTCGAATTTTTAAGAGTAACTCGGTACTTGTCCATTCTAGTGCTTCTTATAGACAACACTTCTATTTTTTTGGGAGAAATAAATTTCAATTCCCTTTTTAGAGAAGCTTTTCATGTTTATGGAAAATATTTAATTTTTAGGGATTTTCTTATTTAAAATCTATATTCTTTATTTCAAGAATATTTTAAATAATATTTCTTAAACCAAAAAAATCATATTTCTTCAAAGAATATTTTATTGGATGATTTTTCCCTTGAATTAATCATTTTCATACCTAGTTCCATAAAAAGTCTTAAACCTTCCCCTTACACCTCATTCACGATTTTTGGACATTGGGGGAGACTAGTTTTGAACTCATGAATTTTTAAGGTGCACTTTCGGGAGTTCAGCTTTTAGCTTCGTACCTTTTTTAAATTTTCGGTTCCACACATGTACCCGCTCAAATTTAGTGGTCCTCTTTTAGACTTTTTTTTTCTTCGAAATTTAGGCACTTAGGAGTTTTTCGGAAATCCAGGTTAGTAAATAAGGCTTCTTGTTTAGCTTATGCACTTTTGTTAAATTCTTGTACAAAGTAAGCTTTCTTTGAGATTTATGCTACTTTTCTAGGTAATGTATTGAATTTTTCAGGAAGTGCAATTTTAATTTCAATTTACATACAAAGTAGGCACTTTTTCTAAGTTTCACTACTTTTATGTACTTTTAATGAAATTGCTCTAGTATGCTGGTATTTTGTTTCCCTGCCGTTAGGTAGCTACTTTTTGCAAAATCTAGGCTACTTAGGTTCTCATAGCTGAGTTCACCTAATTGAAATTGTAATTTAGAATTCTAGGCTAGTTAGGCTCTCTTTGCTGAGGTTCGCCTTTGATAGCACTTTTGTAGAATTCTAGGTTACGTAGGCTACAAAGGCCTTCTTTGCAGAGACTTGCCCTCTTTTAGTGCCTTTCGGTTACCTAGGCTACAATTATCCTCTTTGCAGAGACTCACCCTTTTTTTAGCACTTTTTGGATTTTTGTTCCCTTGCAGGTACTTCTTCATATTTGTTATCATAGAGCTCTCCTCAAACTACGAGGATGAATTGCACTCTACCTTGCCCACCTCTTCTCATAAGAGATCTTGACGCAAGGTTTGGTTCGGGCACCAACTAGTCGCTTCAGTATTGACTCAGCCGGATTTGGAACTACTTAGATCTAAGTACCTAGCTCCGTTCGAGATTATCCATAGGCTTCCTTTGAGTGAAGAGAGATGTGACAACCCCTCCTCGGGTGAAGTGGCAATGTACACCACTATGTTTGACAGAGGGTTTCTGCTGCCTCTCATCGCTCCACTCTAAGAATTTATCTACATGGTTGGGTTGGCCCTTATGCAACTTGCTTCCAACATGTGGAACATCTTTTTCGGAGTTCACAACCTTTGGGTATACGCCGACTCTGAGGACCCATTCAGTGCTAAAGACATTCTTTCATTGTATCGTGTCTGTTAGAATTCTAAGAAAGCTGTTGGGTGCTACCTGACCCTCAGAACCAACTTCAATGCACTCGTGACCTGCCCAAACTTGTAGAAGGGGTGGAAAGAAAGATGGTTCTTTGTAGGAGGACCTTGGGCGGTTCCACGCTCAGGTGCTCCATTGGCAGTTCCCATCTCCTTTGGGACTTATGAAATGATTCCTTGAGCTGTGCTTGTACACATGTCTTGACTTTCATGGTTTAACCAAATGCATGTCTTGTTTTTTAGTCTACACAAAATTGAGCCTCGGCCCAGGGTAGCCAAGTTTCACAACATGGTTTTGACATATCGTGCTAAGTTTACTCAGAGTGTGCAGTACTTAACGATTGACTTCTTTTCTCTCTACAACCTACTCCCTGAATCAGCGAAACCACGTGACACAAAATCACCCAACCCACAAGAGGGGTCTGGCCTAGGTATACTTCCTAACCTTTGGTTTCATTTGCATTTCTAGCTGATGTAAATTGTTAATAACATCTTACTTGTTTCTTAGCGGCTATGGACTATGAGCCCACTTTGAGGCGTGCTTTTGATGTGATAAGTCGCAATCCCCCTCTCTCCGTAGTCTTTTGTTAAGGATAGGGTGGATATCACTATCGAAGACGATTTTTTCTCGGCAACGACCCTTGTTTTTCAGAGATTCCAAACGGTTTAGAATTGGGATCAGATTCAGAGTTTGATGGTGTCGATGATGTTGCGTCACCTGCTCAGGGTAACCTTAGGAGTTCTAGGACACCTTCTTTTGGCCTTCCACCAGGGTTTCACTCCTACTTGCTATCGGGACCGTACCATCCTCACTTGGACTCTACAGATAAGCGAGTTTTACTTTCCAGCTTGTGGTCTAAGGTGGATTCGCCAAACACATGAGGTATATTCGTTGCATTCAACTGTTGTCTTGCTTTAGTGTAAGGATTTAGACTAACCTTGCTTTTTATCTTGTAGACTTTTATGCATTTCGCCTAAGCTTAGTAACGTATTTCAGCCTGGAGAGAAATGAGAATCGTTCTGACTTTTATAGTAGCCGATAGTGTAACTGTTGCAGTTCACTAATGATGACTTAATGGTCAGCCGTTTGTAACGGCTGCCATTTAAGCCGGGTATTAACACCAGCATAACTCCCGACCGTTACCTTTTGAAGATGTGGTTCCATTTGTGAAGTTGCTTGAACATGGTCCAGCCCCCCGTGGCCTGGTTCCCATGGCTGACTCCCCTAGGGATGGTCAGACTTCTTGTTGTAACCCCTGGTCGTTACTCGCGGTGTTCAGGTGTTGCTGCGGACTCAGCCGACTCCGCAGAGTCTGACCTCCATGACTCACCTCATCCTTAGAGTAGTCTCGACCGACCTAGAGGAACGAGATTTGAACATGGTCTTGCCCCCCTAGGCCTTGTTCCCATAGCTGACTCTACTTCGGGTAGTCAGACTATTTAGCGTGACTCATGACCAATTTTGGTAGTATCCACTCGTCGCATCGGTTCGATCGTCTTTTTGAGAGCTTCGACCTCTATGACTCCCTCCACTTAGGGGTAGCCTCAACCGACCTAGAGGAGCCAAATTTTGGCATGGTCCAGTCCTAAAGGGTTTAGTTCCCACAGTTGACTCCGCTGGGGGTGGTCAGACTTTTCGGCGTGACTTTCGGCCATTATCGACGGTATCCGTTTGTCACTTTATAACTAGGCCCGACCTTAAGGGGTTTCGATTCTCTTGGCTAACCCCTGAGGGTGTCATACTTTCTCGGCATGACTCTTGGCAATTATCGGCGATATTCGTTTGTCACTTTATACTGGGCTCGACCTTAGGGGGTTTGGATTCCCTCGGCCGACCTTCGAGAGGTGTTAGACTTTTTCGGTGTGACTCCCGACCGTTATCGACGGTATCTGTTCGTCACTTTATACTAGGCCCGACCCTGGGGATCTGGATTCCCTCGGCCGATCCCCGGGAGGGGTGTCAGACTTCTTTCTCTTTGAGCTCGACTAGGGTTCTTGAGCTTGGCCTTGTGCTCGGCCTTGAGGTCGGCCAATTTTCAGCTCGGCCAAGGCTTTGCTGGTCCTTCTGGAGGGGGTTCAGACTTCTTCGACTGCCCTTCGGGAAGGCATATGCCTTGTCCGAATATTACAGGAATAATTTCACCCACAATATTGATCATAACAATGAAACTGATTTATAAGCTCTAGCTTAAATCTTGTTTATTTTATTTTATTTTACTTTTTGGTTGAACCACCATCAAAATGTTATTGGCAAGAACAATAATTCAAAAATATAAAGGTAATTATATGATTAAATCTCACACATAAATCATTAAACTCAAAAAATAAAGATGAGAAAAAGTCTACTTTAAATTTTGCAAACCTCAACTCAGAGCTTTGATTCAATCAAGAGAGAGAGAAAAAAAAAAAAAAAAAGTTAGTGAAGATAATTTATTTATAATGAGATATGAAACGAAAAGATGTCACTAAATTAAAGTTTTCACTAGAATTTAATCATAAAACATTAGACTCACGTGAGGAAATATTATAAAATAGAAAGTCAAAAATTAAATAGAAATAAAATAATCGTGAACAAAAAATAATAATGAACTTTGTTATGAAGTTCTTTTTAAATGGAAAAAAAAACAAACAGATAGACTGTTGAACAAGTTTCAATATAATTCTTTCATACTTTAATTTAAATAAACATCATAATTACCACTACGCCATTTCTATTAATTCTGTTGATCATTCTTATTCACCTCTGCAACTCTTTTTTTCGAGACACCCCAGTCAAAGAACTCGATTATTGTGTTTGATTATGACTTTATTTACTATTTAATTACGTTAGGTTATTTGCGAAATCATGTTAATGATAGGTTTAGTATTTAATTAGCTCATTACTTCCTAAACAAACTATGTTAAAACCCGAATTTCACTTTGTAGGCACATTTAGATTTGAGGAATGAAATTATCTTGTATATTGAAATCTTCTCATGAGCTTCATCATCTCTTTGTAAAACTCATTAGCTTTGCTTGTGGTGTGGTCAAACTATGAGTTAGGAACTATTTCTGTTATTTCTTGATTATCAATCAAAAGTTAATACATATACAGCCTTTTCCTTGGTTTTTATAAGTTTAACAATTAAGGTTAAATAGCAAGAGAAGTTCTTAAAATATCATTTTGATCCAACATTGAGGGTGGGGACTCAAACCCTACATTTCAGGATCGAACACCTGACGCTGGTGTTGAACTGGATTAACACCAAACAATAAAACCACTGCGTCACCAACCCTTCGGTTTCCAATTATAGTTCTTAAATTTTAAAATTATTCTATTTCGGTTCCTAAACTTTTAAATTAAAACAAATTCAAATCCATACCCTAAAATTAGAAAATTGTACCATTTTAGAGATAATAATGGTGAAATTCAAAGACTTAGATAATGGAATAAAATTTTAAGTTTGACAACATTTGGCCTTAGAGTATTAATTTGATGTATCACATCACTAATAATCACTTAATTTTTAGTGTATCACGATGTGACATCTATTATTGCCCCCTCACCATTTACCAAACGAATATAAAAAATACCATAGCTTAAAACCACAAAGTACAAATTATTGAAGAAAGACAATAAGAGACTTATGCGGAATACCAAAAGAGGTTAGAAACTCATTTCAATACTTTCATTTTTTTTACATAAATCATACGACACCTTTAACTTAATTTTGCTAGACAATTACTCTTTTTGAAGTACGATGTGACAATACTAATGGTCCCATGCATCGTACCTTAACAAATACGACGACGACGCGTTATGGCGGAACGAATTATTGATCCCGAGATGGATAGTTGTTGCGGAAGGGTACCGAAAGGGGTTTGGATATCAAATCCACTTTTTCAATGGGAGTAACTGTATAAGAAATTATTTCATTTCATAAGATGAATGTGTTTTTTAAAAAATAGAAAGGAATAGAACAAGAAATGTGTTTGTTTTGTTTCTTTTTCTTTCTAGTTGTTGTTTTGGGACAAAGACATTGTACTGAAGAGAGAGGTTCACGTGGGATTGGCTTTTGCTAAAATAAATAAATTGCTTACATAATAAAAAAATGAGAATAGTTTTTGTGGGACACTATACTTTAAACGACCTTCCAAATCTTGCAGTGTTGTTAGACCATCTCTGTCCTTTTACTTCCACTTTAGGACAACCATTTGCTGATAACCTCACGTGCTTGTCACATTTTCTCATTTCATGTTCTTTCATTTTCTTTTAAAGTAAACTTAAACTACTAGAGTCCTTTGGTTTATGGGAGGTTTGGATTTTGAAGATAACAAGAGGGGAAGAGAAGAGAAGAGAAGAGTGGACGTTGAATTCCTTATTTGTTTCTAGTATATGTATTACAACTTTTCTTAACTCTTTCTCGACATTTCGATTTCTCTTCAACATTTCACAAATTTTAAATTAAATTTTATATCAAACTTCATCTAAAATAAATATTTTCTCTGATAAACACAAATCCAAAACAGTTTTTCTAGCATCTCCTCTCCAAAACATGAATTTCCAAACAAATATTTCATATCCCAAAACCACTTTATTTCCTCTTCTTCTTCTACTTTCTTTTCCTCTCCTCTACTCTTATCAACTCCAAAATTCAAACAAAGATTCCAATTCCTTACAACAAAAACTCAAAATATTGATTTTGAATTGTTTTCCGAATTCCAAAAGTGAGAAGATGGTTTTCCAGCTATCATTTTTTTTCATCCTTCTTATTTTCTTTCGTTTCTTTTTCACACATATGGTTAGTATTTATTTTTATTATTTAATAATTATAATATAAATTTGATCAATATGTAGTTTTTTTTTGAAAAAAACATTTCATTAAACACAAAAATCAGAGCCAAGAAGCTTTAACAACAGCGATGCTAAAATCTCCTTTGGGAGATATTCCCCCCCAAGCTGTACAATCCTGTCTGCAGACCAAAAAGGGGCCTCCCAAAGACAAAGATAAAGAGCTAGGCACCACCTTTGAGTTGACCAGCAAGTCCGCTACTCAGTTACAATCTCACTTGCAAAAAGAAAACGAAATCCCCTTAAACCGAGGAAGTAAATCAAAAACATCCTCAACAACATTGTTGAGCTTAAAAATATCTTGGGAAATCCTATTACAAATGTTAATAAAATTACAAGAATCAAATTCCACCAAGATAAATGGAATGGAGCATTTAATCTCATCCAAAATGTGCTTCAGACCTTATTTCAACACCAAGCCTTCCATCAACAATGCTGAAGTAGCCTTGATGTTCTTACGAGCTCTGACCAGCAAAGGATAACCATGCTCATCACGAACAATCCACCCAAGGCCACCCCTCCTGGAACGAGCATCCCACGAACCATCCACGTTTAGCTTCCACTTCCCCTTCGGAGGGGCTTTCCACTCTTTTGGGGATGTTCCCTCCTCATCCAAAGCATACATTGCACCTGCATCAAGATCCCCCTTACAAGAACAATAATTACAAGTGTTTAAGATCAGAGAATATAGATTTCCAACAGAAACATGAGAATGTGAGTGCATGATAGAATTGCGATAGTTTCAAAGTTGCCAGAGCACAATAATGACTCTAGCTAGATCATGGCTTGGAACTCTAGAAATAATTCCTTTCCAGAAGCACTCGCCAGAATTCGCACACCTGAAAAAAGAAACAAAGTCAGACAGATAATGGAAAACCTTGATCCAAACCTTAATAGCCACCTTGCACTCTTTAATGATATTCATATTAGACTCGAGATTTTTACCACACAGAACACAGAGACCATTAGTATCCACTCCTCTTTTCATAATATTCTCCTTAGAAGGGATAACATTATTCAACAAGTTCCATGCCCCAATCTTAATTTTGAGAGCAACATCCACCTTCCAGAAAGAATTCCAAAGGTTAGCCTTATATATACGAGTGGTCAGAGGGGGAGGGCAAGTTTGCTTGAGACAAGTTCATCGCCAGATGATAAGCACTTTTAACGTTGAACTGACCGTTAGCACTAAGATTCCACATAATTGTATCGTCTCGAGACCTCTCACCCAGAGGCGTTCCCATAATAATTCCGGCCTCCTCAATAGAGAAAATACTATTAATTTTGTCAACGTCCCAATCTCTTCCGTATTGATAAGGTTGGCCACTTTCATCTCCCTCCAAGGAGAAAGAGCACTAGTAGTAAACGGGTTCTCCAACCTACCTAGCCACGGATCTCTCCCGATCACAATAGACTTGCGATTACCCATCTCCCACCTATAGCCATGTCGAAACAAGTCCCGGCCCCAAAGGATACTACGCCAGGTGAGCGAAGGTGATCTCCCAAGCTGGGTGCCCATGAAATCCCCCTCTCTGAAGTAACGCCCCTTCAGGACCTTAGCCAATAAACAATCCGGCTCACGCAAAATTTTCCAACTTTGGTTAGCTAGCATAGCTTGATTGAAAAGAGCCAAGCACCTGAAACCCAAACCTCCTCTTTCTTTGCTTTCACACATCTTTTTCCAGCTCTTCCCGTGAGCCTTATTCCTCCCCTCAGCCCTTCCCCACCAGAAATTTGCACAAGTTTGATCAAACTCCTCACAAATTTCTTTGGGGATGCGAAAACAACTTATCGTATAAGTTGGGATTTCTTGGGCAATAGCCTTAATAAGGATGTCCTTGCCTCCTTTAGAAAGGATTTTACCCTCCCAACTTTGAATGCAACTTCTCACACGTCCCATCATCTTCTGGAAGAGAATCTTTTTATTACGCCCAGCTTGAGAAGGCATACCAAGGTAGTTCCCTAAGTCATTAACCTCCTTAACGCCGAGAATGTTGCAAACATTAGATCTGGTTAACAACCATTTTATAAGAACTTTAACTGACTTATAATATATTGTTTAATTTTGATTATTATAATCATATTTTAATTACTATTATAATATGTTGATGATAATTATTATTACAATAAATTTAAGTTATATAACAATCATAATTTTTTTTTTAAATAATTAATATTAATTCATAATTTTAAGCATTTGAGTGAGATGTCTTAATTCCGTGAGATATCTATTGCATTTAAAAAAAGATATTAAAAATAATAATAAATATGTAAGATTTAAATATTAATATAATAATATATTTATTATTAGGGTAAATTATAAATTTGATCCAATATTTTACAAATCTAGAATTTATTCCTGAGGATTTGTAGGATTTGGAGAAAGGTAGAATTTAGTTTTTATGACTTTAAAATAATAAAATTTAGTCTATAGGGTTTCATATAAGTTAAAAAATAGTCCATGTTATTCATAAATCGAAAGCGAGTTAAATATCTAGATATAACTTCTAATATAAGAATGATGTTTTTTTTTGTCGGATCAATTATTTATCTCACACTCTCATTATTAAGATATAAATAACTATCTATATATTCTATTCACCACACTACAAGATTGAAGGACTAAGGTGACGGAACATTCTGGTCGCCTTAGCCTAAAGCGACGCAAAAAGTATTCCATCGCATTCTGGTCCACATTCGCCAATCGGGGATACCTAAGGTGACGGAAGAGCACTTTTGTCGCCTTTGTCACCTACGGCGATGAAGGTTGTTTTCGTCGCCTTAGACACATAAGGCGACAGAGCTCTTCCGTCGCCTTAGGTTTTCTTGTTTTAGGTGTATAAGGCGACGGTGTATGTCTATGTCGCCTTAGGTGTCTAAGGCAACAAAGCTCTTTCGTAGTCTTAGGTAATTTTTTTTTTAAACCAATTAGTTTGTTCATGATTATGTTTTTTAAATGAATATATAACTTCAAAATCAAAAGACATAAACAGAATTCAAACACTCAATATCATTTCCATCAATATAAACATTCAATACAAATAAAGTGTTCAAATGAAATGTAAATAAAGTAATGTTAAAAAAACATCCTAGAAATAAAATGTAAAAAAAAGTTTACAACTTTCTTTTGAGATGACATTTTTGAAATGTAAAAAAACATCCAAACATCCTAGAGATAACACGATTGAGAGTTCGATCCAGTTTGACCTACAATAAGCCAGAATAATATGAATGTTAGAAAAACTTGAATATCGAAAATAGAACACAAACTAAATTATTTATATAAATTTCGGCAGCATGACAACGTATTTTGAATTTACCCAAAAATTTTAAACCTGTAAGTAAGTACATATATTCGAAAATAGTGGCTATCTTTACTGCAGGATAGTCAGAACAACATTTAAACAAGTTCTTATACAACATTTAAAAATTGAAGCAAGAACTTTACCTTTTCACTTGGATGACGAGCCACCACCGTCGAGTCTCTTCAAAACCTCGGCTAGTTGGACCTAAAGAATTGCTTGTGTTTCATTCATCTTTTGTTGTTGCTATCTCATCCTAGCTTGTTCTTCAGTCATTCGAGTAAGCTTTTCATGTAGCTGTATGTTTTCAGCAGATACATCTGTCATTCTCTCGGCCATCTCACGTTGCGTTGAGGCAAGGAACCCATTAAAACTGAAGAGGCAGATCTTCCTCTTCTTTCCGCCATGCCATTTAGATTTCCAAAAACTTTTTTCTTTTCTTATCAGCATACATTAAAAAAAAAAGAAGTGGAGTTCCCTCCTGCTTATGTTCATTGCTTTAACTCATTTGCCAAGCCAGAACTAGAAGTACAGAATCATAAACTGAAGTGATAATTGCTTTATCTTCATGCTCGGGATCGCTTTCGATAGAGCACTGTCCATAAGCAAAGCATTTCTCTATGAACACTTCCATAATGGGCACGAAATTAAGACTTCATCTAATACAAAACTATTGTTGTTTAAGACCCATGACAGAGTTAATAAGTTTTTCAATTACCCAAAAGAACTTTACATCAATTCAAATTCAAAAAACTTCTCCCAATTCCAATATCCCAAACAACAATCATCAAATACTAAATTCTCATATTATCATTAGAGAGTAAAACATCCATAACTCATACTATACTAACGAAATTCAGTGAGGGGAAAAAACACTTTCAGATATCAAAGCCTTAGAAATAAAAACAATTTCAGAGCAACCAAACTGACCTAATTGAAAGCACACACACAAACATACCTGTTGGAAGCTCTTGACCGTTTTCCCAATACTCTTGCCGATTTCGGGTAGCTTCTTGGGCCAAACACCAGAGCGGCAACACCGGAAATTACAGTAAGTTTAGGAACTCCGAGACTAAACATAGCGTTACAACTGAGAGGCTTATGAGCTCTATTGGTGGTTGCACGCAGTGGCGAAGAATGGAACACACAAATCGGGGATATCAAATATTTTCACACAAATAGTGTAATCAAGAGAGATTAAGAATGACATCAAGATTAAGAAATTTAATAACTCATTCCTCTCCCTTTGCTTGTTCTTCATTCTTGCCTCTCCCAATTTGTTCCTAAACACGAATCTTTCATGAGCTACAAAGAACAACAATTTAGCTATTGTATTGTTTTTATTTCCTCGATATTTTCATGTATGTCATCCTGAAATGTATACTTACACTACTACAAAAGAGGGAATATATGACGATCTATCCAATTATTTTTTAAAAACACGGATATAAGAGGACGTGCATTTTGGTGACGATCAAAATGGTGACGGTCAGAAATGGTGACGGGCAAAAACCATCACCAAAGAATATATTTGGTGACGGTTGCTTGGCGCGCGACACCAAAAGTCTTTGGTGATGGTTTTGCTCGTCACCTATTCTCTTTAGTGATGGACTCCCAACACTAATTAGCCCGTTACCAAATCTCTGTTTATTTTTGTTTTGTTTCCCCCAAACCCGAGACTCCATCTTCTTTTTCATTTTTCCGCTCTCCCTTCTAGCTTATCCGAGATCTCATTTCTCATACTCTCATCTTCTTCATCTTAAATCTCCTAACCCCTCACCATTTCTCATATTCTTTGTCATTTTTATCTCAAATCTTCACTTTCTTTCTCTTGTCATCTCAAAAACCAACCATTTTTTATGGTATACTTTTTTTCGTTCTTTTTAATTGTATTAGTTAAATGCGTGCATTTTTTTTTATTTCTTCTTTTGTCATATATGTGTAACTAAACTTATTTAAATTTATGAATTTTGTTGATGTTTATAGCAATCAAAGCAAGTGTTCTAAAGTTGAATTTGGATAATGCTTTTAAGCAGAAAAATAATATTCCCAAAGCCGTAGAAGATGAACTTGAAAAGGTAATTTTGAGTGTTATGCACCAAATTCCAATTTTCTCTAAATTTCTGAATAATTTCTTTCAGATATTAGACCAGACGAGCATGTGAAGATCAGAGCAATGAATAAAATTAATATTCAAAATTTGACCTTTTTTTGCCTTAAGTTTGGTTCAAATTTTGTTAGTATCCATACCATTTGAATTGAAAATTTAGATGTCAAAGTTCTTGCATTGTGAACCTTTTGTTTTGTATACTTCTTCTTTCAATTTTATTATTGATATTCGGATTACTTATTCAGCTACTAGAATGACAGTGTAACAACAGAAAAAATAGAAGCAAATAAAATTTTATAAATAAAGAGAGCTGAGGATGAAGCCGAAGCCAAGAGTTTGGAAAATGTGGTATGTGTAAAGATAAAAAGGGAGAGTGAGAAAATGAAAAGGAAGATGAGTCTTGGGTTTGTGGAGGGAAGAAAAAAAAACGTAGATTTGCTGACGGACTAATTGGTGTTGGGCGCCAGTCACCAAAGAGAATAGGTGACGGGCAAAAACTGTCACCAAAGATCTTTGGTGATGGTTTCTGCCCGCCACCAAATGTCTTCAATGTCACCGGTACTAATGACGGTCATGTGCTCACCGGTACTCATGACGGTCATGTGCTTGACATCGTTTTTGAAAGGTGTCGACATATGTCTGTCATCTATTCTCCGGTTTCTACTAGTGTTAATATCATCGGTTTCAAAAACTTCACAGTGCCAGAGCCATATCTTATAACTTTGATCAATACCGTTAGCATATAAATGGGTTATAATGGTTGAATCATCATCAAATTTACAATTTCCACACTTTAAACAGGGACATCGAAGATATTATAATTATTGGCATGTTGCAGACCAAATTCAAGAAATATTTCAACACCCAACTCATATTCCCTAGACAATCTATTATTCTTCATCCACAACCTCTCCGTATTCCAATTCTAAAATTTAAAAGAAAAAAAAAATGAATGTGTAACTTACCTGAAAAATTGAGAAGTATAGAATATTGAATAACAACATGAATGAAATAAAAATGATGAAACGAAAATTATATAAAAATGTTTAGAAAAAATTGCACATACCACTTTTAAACTTCTTAGGGATGTTTGTTTTGTGTGTTTATGGAGATTTTATAATCACTTTTTAAAAACCTTATACAAACGAGCTATTATTACAATTTCTTTTTTATAATCACTCAAAATAACTTCTCAATTTTAATCACTCAAAATAAACATTCCACAATTTTAAAAGTTTGATAAATATTGCAATTATGAAATTTGAGAATTATAATAGAGAGTATAAATTATATTTATAGTTGTTTTTTTTTAGACTTTTTTATCTATTTTTATTTATTTTCAAATTTTCTTTAATTACTTAAATTAAAATTTAAAATTTATTACTAATTTTTTTTTATTTTTATAAATCTAACATCAATTAAAAAAAAAAAACTTATCTTCTTATTCATTTATATTTGGGGTTTAGGTGTGGTTTTTTTTCCTAAAATAATATAAATTTGTTTGAATTAATTAATAAACTCCAATTATAAAATAATACGAGGTAAATTATAAGGTTTGGATAAAATTAGAGGTTAGTATTTATGATTTTAAAATATAGATTTTAGTCTCTATAATTTAGAAAAATATAAAATTTAGTCAATATATTTAGAGAAATATAAAATCTAGTCCCTATGATTTGAAAAAAAATAATAAAATTTAGTCCTTATACTTTGATAAAATCTAAAAAAAAAATCCATATTATTTCTAGATTTTAGGCGAATTAAATTTGTATTTGTAACTTTATCAATTATTTATCTTAGACCCTCATCATTAAACTCATAAATAACTTGTATCAATTATTTTTTTTTATTCTCTCATTTATTTGATTTCATACTTTAGAAATATATCTTTTAATTTAAAATTTTATTTTTATTAAATTAATTGTTATTTTATAACTAATTTTGTATTTTAAAAAATCAATAAATTTAGTTAACCACATGAATTTAAAATTATAAATAGAAAATTCAGGTTAACTTAATCCTTCCACCAAACACAGGTTAACTTAATACTCAGCTTAACTTAATTTCTGCAACAAACAACATTCAGCTTAACTTAATCCAGCTTAACTTAATCCCTGCATCAAACACAGATTAACTTAATCCCTAAGATTAATTTAATCAACTTAATTTAACACCGACAAACTTAACCCTAATCCTTCCACCAAACACGCCATAAGGCTTTCGCGCCAACCCTTGAGAACCTTCTTCACCAAATCGCCCATGAGTTTAGCCTCCAACCAGCCACGCCCTTCGATTCAGTTGAGCTGACTTGTCTCAACAATAGCTTCCTGGTTTTATCAACATCATACAAAATTTCTATTTTCGATCCAATTTACCAAATAAGTAATCAGATAAGTTTGTTTGTTCAGTTATTGTTCTAATTTTGTTTCTAAACTTTAAAATATCTCAATTTATTGTCGTTAAAAATTATCCATAACTTAATAAAGTAGACTTTCCATTAAATTTGATGGAAGCATCCAACATTATTTTTCTCTCGCTTCATTAAAAACTTATGGTTGGAAGCATCCAACATCAAGAAAGAATAGGCAGAGAGATGGCGATATAGAAAATGAGGGGAAAACCTCAACCTAAGAAATAGAGATAATGGGAAAATTCAAATTTCCTTTGAATCTTGATTTAATTCGTAGAAATTTTGAGAACAAAGTGATAAATCAAACAAAGAAACTAACTGTAGTGATCACATTCGTTGGCCAACATGAAACGACAAAGAGAGGAGAGGATTTTCTAAATGATTGAACTATTTCCGTTTCTACTCAAAAGTGTAATTGTAAGAAGAGGAGAGGCTTTTCTCAAGCCGTTCTTTACAAGGTGTGACCTAGTTTGAAGAGGAGAGGCTTTTCTCAAGCCGTTCTTTACAAGGTGTGACCTAGTTTTCACCTGTTACAAAAATTTTCTTTTAATTAAAAAAACCATAATTTGTTTCAATTTTCAAATTTTTTATCTTCTATGACACTTTATACAATGTCATAATCTTATGAATTTCAAAATTCAAAATTTTTATCTTTTATTGAACAAAGGACAAAAGGACCAAGACCGACTCCCCGGGGGTCGGCCAACACCATTGTCGACCCCCCGGGGGTCGGCCAGCTCCTTTGCCGACCCCTTGGGGGTCGGCCACTCCCTCACCGACTCCCTGGGGGTCGGCCAAATGGAGGCCATAACCCTCCAGGGGTCGGCCAAGCCCATTTCTGACCCCTCGGGGGTCGGCCTCGCCATTACCGACCCCGATGGGGTCCCCTAAATGGAGGCCACAACCCCCAGAGGTTGGCCAAGTCCATTTTCGACCCTCCGGGGTCGGCCAAACAAGTCCAACTCCCTCAGGAGTCGGCCAAGGAAGGCCAGGACCCGCTCGGGGTCGGCCCTTGCAGCTGGTTGGCCAAGGAAGGCCAGGACCCCCTTAAGCTCGACCCTTGCAGCCTTACCTATCTCGGGTCAAGCAATGAGTAGGTCCATCCGAGTGGATGGACCGTGGAGGTCAGGACTCTCCGAAGAGTCAACCGAGTCCAAGTAACATTTGGAGATGTTGCACCCCGTGACGTCGCCCATTACAACGAGTAGGTCAGCCCCATTGGGTCGACCGTGGAGGTCAAGACTCTCTGAGGAGTCGACCGAGTCCAGAATCAAAACCGTTACACCTCTAAAGGGTAAAAACCAAGAGTTATGCCGGTATTCATACCCGGCTTAATGGCGGACGTTTCTAAACGACCGACCGTTATATCGCCATAAGTGAGCCGCAGCGGTTACAAGGCCGGCTGCTATAAGAGTCAGTTCATTTCTCCCTTTGAGGGGGTGATTCCTAAGCTAAGTACCCTTAAGGCATTCTTTATACTTTAGTTATTTCTCCCTAATCCGTTTCTGACTTAGGCATCGGAGGCTCTGTGGCTCACACCACACCGATGTGCCCTAAATCTATCTGTTTTACAGGCCCTTTCGTCCTCAACCAAATAAATCATACTATGGATAAACCGTTGACCATTTTTCAGCATCAACAGTTGGCGCCGTCTGTGGGGACGAAATAGTGTTCTACCCTAAAACGCTAAAAATTTCCTATCCATTTCCCTGCAAAATGTCAAATATCGAAAATGGCCACCACCACGGTGTCGACGACGAGTTGGACATCGAGCATGCTCCGAGGCAAGTTCCCTCCAGGGAAAAACACATTGTTCCTGCTGAGAACCACCCAGATCCTGAGGGTGCAGAAGCTGTACGAGAACTGGAGCGTGCAGATCCAAAGTTCGCGGCTTTGGAGGAGCGAGTGCAAGGGATGGCAGACAGTCTGAGTCGCCTGGTGGAATTGCTTCGGCAACCACCTACGGCTAAGATAGCTGACGTTGGGAATCAACAAGCGCTGCAGGAGGCAGTGCAGCCACATCCTGCCAAGAAAAAGGCCGTGGCAGAGAAAACAGTTCCGTTGGTTCAGGACCCTATTAAAGGGAAAGCCCCAGCTACGGAAGCGCCAAGAAAAGCGCACTCCCAGCACCGAAGACCGGTCGAACGACTTCGAATGGGCGGTAATGACCGGAGAAAAGAACATTCAGTCCACCAACGGATTGGATCAAGGGTGGCTGAGTCCTCTCGGACACCATCAGTCAGGAGTAGCCAGCCAAGAAGTACCACCCAAAGGTTATCAACCCCACACTCCCCAAAAGTTCCAAGTGCCCGTACGGCGGGATCAGACTTGGGAACAGATATCAGGGAGGTGATCAACCAGCACTATAAAGAGGCAGGGTGTGACAAGGCCGAGGCATAACCTTGGCTGGCCCAACTTCGTCTCCTCCAAGACCAGTTGGGGAGCATGAAGAAGGCAAGGACCCAGGCGGACTGGACCTGGACAGCCTGGTCGACCAAGTTGACCCCCATTCACTGACGAGATCATGGAGGAGTCCGTCCCATCCAAATTCAAACTCCCTGCGATCAAGGAGTACGATGAGTCTACAGATCCCGTCGAGCACCTAGACTCCTACCGGGCATCGATGGAGCTGCATGGAGTCCGGGACACGATCAAATACCGAGTGTTCTCGTTCACGCTCGCTGGACCAGCAAAAAGATGGTTCAGACAACTGAAGCGCAAGTCCATCGCCTCCTTCAGGGAACTGGCCAGGGCATTTGTCACCCAGTTCCTAGGGGGGCGAGATCAAAAAAAGTCGGTCACACATTTACTGACCGTGAGGCAAAGAAGTTAGGAGACCCTTCGGGAATACATCGCCCGCTTCAATAACGAAGCGCTGGACGTTGAAGGGTACTCCGAGAGTACAGCTCTCGCAGCAGTAGTCGCTGGACTCAGGGATGAAAAATTCCTGTGGTCGCTGTGGGAAAAAGGAACCGCTCACCTATGCTGAGCTGCTCATCAGAGCACAGAAGTACATGACTGCAGGGGAGCTGGTCTACTCCAGAGGAGGCACGGAAGGAAGGCGCTCAAAAAAAAATCCGACAACCGCCGCGAAGCTGATCACAAAGAGTCGCGAAAGCGAAGGGCGGAAGAGCGCCCTGTGAAAAAAGAAAAGATCGAACGACGAGGGATACCCCCAAGTCGATTCGAGAGATATACTCCCAAGGCCATCCCGTGGATCATATCTTGATGGAAATTCAAGATAAGGAGGAGTTGAAGTGGCCAAGCCGGATCAAGGCAGGGTCCAACAAAAGGAATAGAGGCACGTACTGCCTATTCCACCTCGGGCTGCTATGACTTGAAAGAATCCATAGAGTCCCTCATCCGAAGGGGACAATTGGACAAGTACGTGGGAGGAGGAGAAAAAGTACCTGAATCCCCAGCAAGAAAAGGGGAAGCGAAAAGTCACCACCGCCGCCGGAAATCAGAACCATCATCGGAGGACCGGCGGGTGGAGGGTCCAACCGAAGCCGAAAGGGCAAAGTGCGACAGGCCAGAAGCACCCTGAGGGGTAAGGAGGTGCGGATAACGGAAGCGGTGGATGAGCAGTTGAGTTTCACTGCTATGGAGGCTGCAACACTGCACCAACTGCACAATGACGCCTTAGTGGTGTCCCTGACCATAGCCAACATCCGAGTTAGGAGGATCCTCATTGATGGAGGCAGTTCGGCGGATGTGCTGTCGTTGAAGGCTTACGACGCTATGAAACTAGGAAGGGAAAGGCTCAAGCTGAATTTGACACCTCTAGTTGGATTTGGCGGGAGCACATTGATCCCTGAAGGGTCGGTTGAGCTTCCAGTGACCTTTGGCGAATGAGACAACATAGTCCTACACTTCGTCAACTTCTTGGTGGTAAATGACAATTCCGCCTACAAGGCGATATTGAGAAGACCTACAGTTCACGGATTGAAGGCGATTGCATCGACTTATCACCAGGTGATAAAGTTCCCTACTTCTATGGGGGTGGGTCAGGTTAGAGGAGAACATTTATCTTCAAGGGAGTGCTACCACACAGCCTTAAAGGGCGTGGTCCAAAGTCCCTAAGGGCAAAAGACTATAAAACAAGGACCGATTCCAGATGAGGCTGTTTTAGGAACAGCACCTGTGGGGGTACAATTTGAGCATGTACTGAGATCCCAAAAGAGTCAAGGTCAATGTTTTAGCACAACAGTGCCAATTTCACTTTCAGCACTCAAATCCTCCCTCGTTGGGGGTGTCTAAACACTTGAAAAAGTACTATCGATAGATTGTAATTCAAGTGATTGATGAATAAAAGTTGCTGTTTTTCTTACTCTGTCAATTCTTTTCTTAATTTAAGTGTATTTATATTATTTTCATAAACTTAAATTGGGGGTATATGAGATAGAAAAGAAAAAGGTAAAAAGTTCATCATTGCATTGTAAGAAAATGGTTCCTGAGTTACAACTTAGGCAAAAAATATAGTGCTACAAAATAAAGTCCTACAAAATAAAGTCCTACAAAATAAAGTGCTGCAAGGCAAAAGGACTGCAAGGAAAACGTCATCAAGGCCCTCTAGAGCTACGCCTGCTGGAAGATGGTCGAGCGGGTCCGGTTGGGGCAGGTGCTGTCCTGGCTGGAAGAGTCTGACTCCTGTCGGGCACACCCTGAAAGATGCGAGAATCGTAGCAGGTGGCCTGAGCTGGATCGCTAGTAAGTCCAGACTCGAAAGCTGGTAAGGAAGGGTCAGCGACTCTCTCCGCGGTGCTGGAACAAAGTGACCGAAAGAGAGGAAGAAGGTTACCATAGCTAACCCCCTCATGGATGCGGTCCAGTGCCCAGCCAATGGCAGCCTCGCCGGTATTATTCTCCAAAATCACGAAGGCTGGAGAACCTTTCACAAGGTTGGCTAACTAAGCGGCATTCTTGAGCTTCCCTTTAGTAGAAGCTAACTCTAGTCGTAGGCGTGCGATCGTAGCCAAGTCATCCTGACGAGCGTGGGCAGCTAGATTCCGAGCTGTTTCGGTAGAGGTACGTGAGGCGGCTAAGGCAGCCTCGGCGACTTGCTGAGCTTCCTGAGCCTGCGCCAGTTCCCGCTCGAGCTTGTTAGTACTGGTAGACAAGGAAGAGTGAGTGTAACGAAAGTCCTCCGAGAGATGGCGAGAAGCTGAAGCAAAGTGTAGAAATGCTTGCAAAAACAGAAGCCAAAAAGACAAGTTAAGTATACATACTCAAAGTTAAAGAATAGCTGGAAAAAAGAGGAGTTGTTATACCTCGTGCATCAAATTAGCTCCCTTTTTCAGGACCTGGGAGGCGTCTTCTAGGGAAAAACAGCTGAGGAAGACCCCACCTCATTCCACTAGTTGGAAGTTAAGGTCTTTTCCTCCTGTGAGTCCAGAGTGGGGCGGTGCGGCCCTGGCAGGAGATAGGACTCGAATCCAGGAGGAAGGCTGTGCACTGGTGTCCGTAGCTTACACGAGTCGACCCGTGCCGGAGAAGGAAGGTGGTCAAAACCGAGGTCAGGACCGTCGAACTCTGGGTTCGACCCTACTTCTAAATCCTCTGGAATTTCGGGGAAAGGAAGGTCTTCGTCATCACCAAGTGGGAGAGAACAACCCTCCGAAGTAAGGTCCACCGTATCATCGGTGGGAAGCCTGGTGGGAGGGCAAGACCTTTGACGTGTTACTGCGTCGAAAGCACGTCTCAAGGTAGGCTCATACTCCATGGCAACTAAACATGGCAAAAGATGTCAGT
This sequence comes from Cyclanthera cordifolia, assembly GCA_037832605.1. Taxonomy (NCBI): domain Eukaryota; kingdom Viridiplantae; phylum Streptophyta; class Magnoliopsida; order Cucurbitales; family Cucurbitaceae; genus Cyclanthera; species Cyclanthera cordifolia. The sequence continues at coordinate 719 of JBBMEG010004020.1, read as the reverse complement.
TCATACTTCCAGTGGTCAAAGCATGTAAAATAAAAGGAAAGAGTAAGTTGCATACCTGGGACAGACCCCTCCTGCGGGATGGCAGACTCCAGGGTAGGGTCAACTGGCATAGGCAGAACTGGAAGAAGGTGATATCGGGCCAGCGAGTTCGTGGTCAGATACAGTGCACTACGTGTGACCTCCTCGGGAAGGGACATCACAGTCTCATAAAACTTCAATACCCGAGAGCGAGAGTTAAGTTTCCTATGCGCTGTAAACGAAAGTTAGTACGGTGCCAAAGGGAAGATAAAGCCAAGGCGAAGAGTAAGCATACCATATGTCCCGAATGCAGTGGGAGTAGCTAGCGAGGCATCGGCGCCTAGAGCTGCCCAGAGTCCTCCTGCGAAAAACCAGCACTCCTTCCATCCCTTCTGAAAGTTGGGACTCCCCACCAAAGGAGAGAATTTGCTTCTAGGGGTCAGATAGCAGCCCACAATGACATCGGGATGCTGGCAGAAGCGGTAAAGAGAGAGAAGGTCTCTAGCACTAAAGAGACCCTCGAAGTCGGTGTGCACCCAAAGGCTGTGAACACCGAAGAAGACATTCCAGGCGTTGGAAGCCAGTTGCGCTGGAGCCAGCCCTGCCATACCTAAGAACTCCTGTAGGGGTGGTATGAGGGGAAGCCGGACTCCTCGGTCGAACATAGTGGTGTAAAGGGCCACTTCGCCTGGAGGAGGATG
>JBBMEG010003929.1:23559-38842 GCA_037832605.1 Cyclanthera cordifolia | reverse complement strand
CTGGAAACACTTAAAGAAACATTACGCCGAACCCAGCAATCAATGAAGGACAGTGCAGATAAAAATCGGCGAGACGTCCAATATGAAGCAGGGGACTTGGTCTATGTTAAACTGAGACCATACCGCCAATCAACACTGGCAAAGTTTAAACATCCCAAGTTGGCACCTCGTTTCATCGGACCATACCGGGTGGTAGAAAAGGTGGGACAAGTGGCATATCGCTTGGACTTACCAGAGACAACCAAAATCCATCCTATTTTTCACGTCTCGGTCCTTCGGAAGGCAATGGGAACTTCAGTAATGGTCCTGGCAAAACCGTCGTCAGTAAGGGACGATTTGCGAATGGAAATCAAACCCACTGGAGTTGTGGGCATACGTGAAGCAACGGAAAGAAGCAAGACGCGGGAGGTACTAATACAATGGGAGGGCTGTGAACCGGAAGAGGCAACATGGGAGGACGCAGATGTTATCAAAACACAATTCCCAGAGCTCCACCTCGAGGAAAAGTTGTCACATTGGGAAGCGGATGTTATAAAGAGCCAGAAACCACTACTCGTCTACTCTAGGAGAAATAGACAAAACTTAAAGATGTAAATTTGTTGTCCACCTTGAGGACAAGGTGCTTAAAAAAAGGGGAGGGTAATTGTTAGCATCCAAGATTCAAGAAGTGGTTATAACCAACTTCAAGATTCAAGAAGTGGTTATAACCAACTTCGGTTAGGGAGTTATACGGTTTCTTGTTAGGAGGTTTTTGGTTAGTTGTTAAACTAACTATGGTTAGTAGTTAGTTGTTAGCCATTTGGATTAAACTAACTAGCCTATATAATGTACCCTCCATCAACATAATGAGATATCGAATTTGATTTGGATGTACATGAGTGAGTAGCCTTGATAGCTCTTATCAGAGTCCTCCAACCACATATAGCACAAGGTGGACTACTCCTCTCATTGCCAATTGGTTTTGAGAATCCTTAACAGCATCTTCGAATATTGTTTGAAAAAGTATAGTGGTATCAGTACTATATAAGAATGCATGAGAAACAGATCATTGTGATTACTGACTAAGGAGGTGATTGAACCATGTCAGAGATTAACAGAACGCCACACTATTAGAAAGAATTTATGATTTGAACACATGGAAGTTTACTAGTCAATACTTGTATTCTCGTGTCTGAGTCAAAAACAAATGTTTCATTTCCCTTTCCCTCTATAAAGACGAACATCTCTAGAAGACGGGTAGAACGCCATTTCAAAAAAAAAAAAAGACAAATAGAATTTTCCACATACACTGGGTAGATAACCTGCCTCCAACTTTTGCCTCTTGGTAGCATGACTATTATTCAATGATGAACGCTGAGAACTGATCCCTGTACTATTGCCCAAGCTGAACTGAAATCTAACAAAAATTTAAGGAAAGATCAGTTAGTATACAATTGAAAAGAACATAAAATACAGTAAATAACGGTCATGCAGAGGATCATTTCAAGAGGCGACTTCTTTCAACATTGCACATTCCACACGATTGAATGAGCAACAATTATTACTGAAAGAATAAAACTCACTACACATTCATGTGTATGAGAGCCCTACATTTTGGTTATGTGGCACATTAGGTGCCACACGATTGAATGAGCAACCACTATTACTGAAAGAGTAAAACTCCTTGCACATTCATGTGCATGGGAGCCCTACATTTTGGTTATGTGACACATTAGGTGCCATCCAAATTTAGCATAAAAATAAAATAAAAATTTGCTAAATTTGTGTGGCACCTAATGTACCACATAATCAAAATGTAAGGCTGAATGTGCAGGGGAGTTTAACTCTTACTGAATATCCTGAAATAATCAACCTTCGTGGGTGGAATGACAAATGGCTGCATCATATCTCCAGAGTAAGTTTTCTAAAGGTTGCAAACATCATTAATGCCAATCGAAAAAGTATACTAAGATGTGATCATCACCTTCGCAGAAGTGTGTTGGAATGTACTCCTCGAGGTTGATTTTGCTTGGCTAAATAGCTTGCAGTTGGCTTCATAAGAGTTGAACACCTTTGTAGATTTACCTTGACAGTAGACTTCATATTAACTCCTATAATGTCTTGAGCCAGTTAATTGTAGGATGGGAATAAGAGGTTTGAAAATATTTGGATTAATTATATTCCAAGGATAAAAAAAGCTAATTAAGCAGGACAAAAACTTCCAAGCAGAAGTATAATTCTAATGAATAAATTACAATACAAGAACAGTCTGCCACTCCTAGAATAGCCACGCCACCTAGGTGATAAAATAAACAAAAGCCCACCATTGCTAAACTATACCAATAATAGTACCTCGGCCTTACATGGATTGATTGTAGTCTAACCATCATAGGTAAATCGTACCATTCATAGAACTTGTTTGAACAGAAGAAGAAAAAAGATTAAAACATTCAGGATAGTGATTTTATGGCCTGCAGGGGCGTTTTTGGCCCAACCATAGAATGTGTTTAGATGTAGAATTGTAGAGTGATTATTTTGAATGATTATAAATGATGAGTTATTTTAAGTGATTAGAAATTTGAGTTTTAGTAATAGTTAATTTGGATGTGGTTATTAGTAGATAAGTTGCAGTTAATAGCTCGTTTGGACGATAATTTTTATAGAGTGATCGTAGACAATAGTTCGTTTGAATGCGCTTAAAAATGAATGATTATTTTGAGATGTTAAAAATGAGCAATTAGAAATGAATGAGCGGACATAAATGATTATAAGTTAGTGGTTAGAAATGAATAATTAAAAATGAGTGATTACTGTGGGTGAGTAGAGTAGATCGTTTGAATGTTGTTGTTTGAAGAGGAGTTATAAAAAATCATTTTTAATAACTCGTTAATACCGCAAAACAAACACCGGCTTAAGATTCATAATTTGATATCAGTTCACCATCATATTAATTATTAACTATTAAAAGAATACTGATGAGGTTGAGAATCCAGCTGAACGAATAATAAAAGAAGAAATGCACATTATACCTGAATTATTCTCACAAATTTCAGGGTCCTCCTGGTTATTCTGAACATCTTTGAGTTCTATAGAGGCACACTCGGCTCGTACCTCTTTCCCCCCATTCAATTTTACGACGAATGCTGAGAGATAGAAAAACAAAAGTCGTGGCCATGAGAATTAAAATGAAAGATCTAATCCGCAAAAGAATTTGATATTAATCCCAAGATAACCAAAATGCATTAAAAACTATTCCAAGAGAAAGCGTTGTCGTCAAAAATCAAATTCCACAGAACAGAGTAATCCTTCCATAACTTGATCATTTAAAACAGATATCCAATAAAATCATAAGCGCGACAAATGCAAATGATCAATAAGAGAACAAAATGCTTACGAGAAGGTGGATAGGTTCCAGCAAATTGAAACCAATCGTCGGCTTCCATTATTTCCATCTCTGTCTCGGAACGAGTGAAATCGTAATACATAGCGGCATCAAACTCGTAATCCAAATCAATCTCCTCCTCCCAAACAAATGGCTCGCTAGAAACCACTTCCATTTCTCCATCCGTCTCCATCTCTTTCTCCATACCAGGCGCCGCAGAATCAATGTAAACGCGATGAAATCAGAAAAACGAATATCATCGAACGTCGTTCTGCCGTTTCTCTCCTAACGACAAACGAACCAGAAATCTTTTCTTCTTCTTCTTCTTCTTCTTCTTCTTCTTCTTCCTCCTCACAGAAACACGCGTTCAAAAAAGTAGAACGAACAATAAATATCTCTACACCATTCCACCATAGCAAATCTATCCGCCGTCCGCGAGAAAAACCAAGCGGACATTTGGTTCAAAAGTTGGGGCAAACATCAATTTGAGATGATCGAGAAGAGGAAAAAGAAAGAACGGAGCGACATTGGAAGAAATGCGTGTGTGAAGTGGAACTAGCTAGGGCTAAGCTTTGGAAGAGGAAGCCATAGCCATGGAAGGAAGAAAGGAAGGAAGAAACGAAGGAAGGAGAAAGAGAAATGGAAGTGGTGGCGGGCAATTTCGTAAGGTGCCCGAACAGATGTGCCGGTCTTTTTTTATTTTCTTATTTATTTTTTGTCGTTTCGAATTTGTGGGCCCTTCCTTACGCACAACTGTTTATTTTGAGAATAACGAATTTCATCTTTTAAATTAATCTATTTAAATGGCATTATTTAGATTTATCGTTCATGAAATTGCAAACTAAAAAATATAATTTTGATAGAAGCTTCTACTTATTTGAGAATAAACATCATTAATAATGATTTGTTTTGAATTTTATTAAAAATATTATAGCGTGAGAAAAAAAAAAAAGTGGTTATTTAAGTTTTGAGCGTAGATAGACTGCACCTAAGTTGATCTTAGCATCTAAAATTAACTTAGCTCAACTGGCATGAGTGATGTCTTAGACTTAATAATTTGAGTCTCTACAATTTTCTTTCGTTATACAAAAAAAAAACATCTTAAAAGAAATTTGTACGTAAAAAATATACGAACCTAGTAAAAAAACATAAAATGTTAGGTATGATACAACAAATAATATTCAATAAATGCACATATATTTTTAATCAATAATAAGAACAGTATCACAAACAATCTATTTTTCAATTATTCACGTATAATTTTTAATGAAGAGATAATAATTAAGGAGGACTTAGGCAACACAAATTTGATTATAATTACTAAATTATAGTTTCTTAAGCTGTAGACTTTTTCCCAAGAAAATGACAATCAATTAGAAAGAAGAAGATAAAAACAAACAATACAGACGTTTTAAATAATATTAAATGTTCTCTGAATTTGATATATATATGTGTGTGACATTCAAAGTAAATGTCTTAATTTTAAAAATTAAATTGGACTGATTCGCCGGCTTAAGACAAAACATGAAAGCCACTATTTTTTTATTTATAATTTCCAACTAGTTTTATTCAGGAAGAAAAATAAAATAATAAATCCAATTACTAACAGACAATTGGAAACATGAGGGCTCATTTAGGTTTTTTTGAATTTTTTTGACAAAATATCGAAGGAAGATATTCTCACATCAGAAAGTTAAAAAGATTCGGAATGGTCTTAGAAGTCCGATAGCTAAAAGGATTCGGAAAGGTCAAAAGAACAAAAATCTAAAAGGGAGTGATGCACTACAAGCACTATAAAAAGAGCATGAAGTCTTAGACAAGACATACCGGTTAAAAGCACTTATAACTTGATGAGCTAACTCTAGTTAAATTCCTTTTGTATTCTCTTGTATAGAGTGTGGCGAAAGGTGTGAGGTAGTATAAGTTTTGAATATAATGTTTGTGATCAGAAACTTAATTAAATTAAGCAAATAATTTGAAATGTATTGATTTCTAGAGAAAAATTTAGAGATTTAGATCATTGAATCTCTCTTTTTACCAAAACAATAAAATTGAAAATCTACATATAGCTAAAGCGAGGGTAATTCAACTGGTACTGACGATGTATTAGAATTCACTTTATCGATAGTTTGAATTCCTGTAGAAAAATCTAATATTTAATACAATACTAGTTCGTGGATTAATAAATACAATACTAATACACATACATATTTAGCGGTGTAAACTAATAAAAGTGATTTTTTTTAGAGTGTGTGGATATATATATATATATAATACCCTTTTTAAGCAGCTTTGAACTTTCAAACGGGCGAGTTCGATGGTGGCAATGAAGGGCGAGTTCAACCACAGCCAAGGATAACAACAAGGAGGTCGAGTTCAACAACGATGAAGGGCGAGGTCGAGTTTGACGGCAACGATGGCGAACGACGTTGATGATGGCAGAGCTTTTTGTCTGAAGTTGATGGTCGATGTTGATGGTGAACGACGACCAAAAGTCTTAGGAGGCGGTTGACGTTTGAAATTTTAAAGAGTGTTTATTTTGAGTGTTTAGGTATGAGAAGTTATTAGGAGTGTTTAGATCTTTTTGTTTTTATAATAACTCGTTTGTTTGATAGTTTTAGTTGAGTGTTTATAATAAAATACTTGTTTGTTTCATGGTTTTGGAAAAATGTTTGTATATGGTTGTTTGTTAGTGTGGTAATTTTGTTGTGGATTTCGAGGTAATTGCTTGTTTGTATGGTGGTTTTGGTAGAGTAATTGTAATAAAAAAATTTTGAGCACTTATTTTGTGGGTCATGGAGCATTTATTTGGAGTACATACCATTATTTTTTGGATTTATGGAGCACTTACTTGGAGCACTTAAATGCTTCATTTTTTTGGCTTCCCAAACAAGCATATAATAAAACTTAACTTCTCACACTTAATTAAAATCCACAAACAAACACCTCCTTATAATATTTTCTTTTTTTATTTTAGTATTTGTGTTATCTTTAAATTCATAACATTAAATGTCTTTAATAATTTTGTAAAAAAAAAGTTTATTATGAAAAATAGTGTAATATTTATAAAAAGTCACAAAAAAATAATAATAATAAAGGATATCAAAGAAAATAAATGCAATTTTTTATTATTATTATTTTATTATGCCAAAGTTTAGCATTAAAATAGTTTTGAAAAATGTAACTGAACTTAATTCTATTTTGATATCAAAATTTAGAAAGTTCAAATATAATAAAAACCATGATGCTAAAATTTACTATCTTCACAAATTTCATTTAACAAATTCACTTAATTTTTCAAAAATAAACTTTCAATTATATCATATTTTAATTTTATTTTTCATAAAGTTTTAATTTTTAGGTTTTATAACTTGAAAAACCTGTGAAAATATTTTAAACTTAAGTTTGGAATAAACTATGTCATATTTTCTGAAACACCATGACCACATTCAATAATAAAAGAGTTACGCAACACTGGAAAGGCTTATACCTTTAAGGAGTTGGCCATGGATCAGGTGAGTACCAGCAAAGTTTGACCGGGTTTAAGTAATGCCTGAGACAAGACGGTTACATCTCTAAGGTGTAACGGTCGGAGGTTATGCAGATATTCATTCCCGATTGGATAACTGACACGACTAGCTATTAAGCCGTCATTAATTGAGCTGCAACGATTACAAGTCAGACTATTATAAAAGATTAAGAGATTCTCTATTTCAAACCAAGCAATTTCGAGCTAATAAACTCTCTATAAACTATTGTTCAAGCTCTAAAACTCTCTCTAAATTAGTCTTCAAATACCCTACTAACTTAAATATCGGATGCCCTATGGCTCACACCACATTAGTGTACTAAAGTTTTTTCTCATCTTGCAAGCAATTTCATCCTCGATAAATAAATTTTTATCATCAATTCCGATAAACCATTTTTCGGCATCAACGATCTCAACCACAATACAAGTAAAGAAGAAGGGTTTATAGATCAACAAAATGATCAATATCCGAGTAGAAGCTTTTTTTTTTTTTCTTTTTTTTTTTTTTTTTAATGAATTTGTACTGTTTTGGTAATTGAACAATAAATTCTTTTGCTTGATCAAAAATCTAAAATTGAATTCATGAAGAAAAGAGGTGGCAAACATCAACTAAAAATATATTAATTAAACTAGAATTTTAATACCTAATTAAATTAACATTGTAATTATTTGTTTCGAGTCTTTACTGATTATCTTGTTGATTGTGTTCTTCATTCATCAAACATAACAGAATCATACTATCAATCACATACGAACTCACAAATTTTCAAACAATTGTTAAAATTAAAATACTTTTTTTCTTCGCTTCTCTGATAATTTCATATCCAATTTCATAATCATCAGAAAATAGTTGTGAGAAACGAGTTAATCATCTTCTAATTCAAACATTCAACATGTGTTTTTTTATGAATAAATATCGTTGGGACATTTTTTTAGAATTTGTTAGAATAATTTAATATTAGAATATTAGAATATTGGTTAGATATTATATGAAAATTATTGATTTTATTTGATAACTTTTAAAATTAATCAAAAGCTCGTCATGTGTCACTCATCCAAAACTCCATCTGTCAATCTTAAAATGGTCTACGATGTTGACTCAGCTGCCACATCATCATTCAATCTTGTGTTGGAATCCTTGCTTTGAGCGCTACATTATTGATATTTTGAGATAAAATTATTAGTAATCTAGTTCAGATTTGTTATCAAATAGTCAACAATACTCACAAACACACACACACACACATATATATATATATATATATATATTATTACTTAATTTGAATTGGGTTAAACAAACCAAAAATTGGTCAACCATAAAACCAACCTAATCCAACAAAAATTAGAAAATCATAACAGAACTCAACCCAACCCAAGTCATTGATATGACAGGTTGGATAGGACGGGTTGCTCAGGTTATCGGCTTTGTACACACCTAGTCATTGATACATGATAAAATTTTCCAATTTCATAATATTCTTATTTGGATGACTTTTCTTGTCAACATAAGATTTTTTTTTTTTTTTTTTTTTTTTTTTAACTAAATATGCAGGAGTAATAGAACCTCTAACCTCGTTAGTACAAGATACCGACAAAAAAAAGCTCATATTGGCAAAAATGTAGATATCCAATTTGATTTTAAGGTAGCAAATTGTATATATAAATGATAAGTACAAAGGTTTAATCTTTCCAACTCCTATTTACTCTTTTTTTTTTCGAAAGAAAAAGTAAAATCAAAATTAAATATAAACAAAATACTAAGAAAAATTAGATTTTAGATCTAAACATTGAGAATCTCATTATTTTTTATTATTTTTTTTTTTTTCGAGAATTTCAATCGTTTATTTCTCACTTATTAAAGTAGTAGTAACTCCCAATAATATGGAAATTACTTACTAGCCATAAATACATAGTACATAAACAAAATTCCCAAACAAATGGGTACCCACTCCTTTTTTTTTTTTTTTTGTTATCAAAATTATCTCTCTTATTACGATAATGTACAAACACAATTTTTTCTTGTCCTCAAGAGGTGGCGCAGTTGGTTGAATGCTTAGACTCTAGAGACATGCTCTCCTTAAATTCTAGGTTTGACATAGCCCGAAAATAATATAAATATCTATTTTAAAAAAAACACAATTTTTTCTTTTTTGAATTTTTAAAATTACCGTAGTTCCCAAAAAATATATAAAACCAATACGGTAACTGAAAACCCGAAAAAGCCCCTATTTTACACGTCAAATTGAAAACCCCAATTTAATTAATTAATGAGGTCATCAAATCGAGTAACTCCACAACGACATGTCAGCATCGAAATCCATCGAATTAGCGCCGTAGCCGTCGTCGTCGCCAAAACACGGCGGTGGAAGCAGCATTGCCTCAGCCATGTCCGCCAACAATCCCGGCATCCCAAACACCGAATCCTCATCCAAGTTAAACATCTCCTCCTCATCCTCTTCCGGCGGCGGCGGAGGAGAAATCTCCGGTGGCACCCGGAAGGCCTCGGCAGCCTCGGCGGCGGCCTTCCGAATATCCTTAGGATCGTCGCTGGCCGGAAGAGGAAGGGTGGAGGCAGAGTCGGCGAAATTGAGACAAGCAGAGCGGCCGCGGAGGGTGATGGCGGCAACGTCGTGAGCTCGAGCTGCCATTTCGGCGGTGGGGAAAGTTCCGAGCCAAATCCTCGTCTTCTTGTTCGGTTCTCTGACTTCGCAGACCCACTTTCCGGAGTTTCGCCGGCGGACGCCGCGGTAAATTGGGTGGCGAGTTTCCTTGAATTTCTTTCGTCCCGCCCTTTTCTTTGGGTACTGAGAAGCTAACAGAATCTCGTCGTCGGAGCGGCAAGTGAAGAGCTCGGAAAGATTCATTAATGGCGGAATTTATTTTGAATTCGAATTTTTATGAATGAGTTTTTTGTAAGTGTTTGTGGGACAGAGTGGAAGAGCAGTGATTTATAAGAAGAAGATTGAAGAAAGGATTTGAAACAGAGGAGACAGCCTGGAATTCTTTTTTTTTTTAAATTATTATTAAATAATTGGTTTAAGGGAAAGGAGGGGGGATGGTTTATGGTTTATGGTTAGTTTCTAGTTGGTTAAGTTGATGTGACACGTGTCACATCGGATTTTGTTTAAGGTGTGAGCTGGCAGTGGATGTTGACGTGGCCTAAGACATAGTCCTGGCTTTTCCCTTTTGTTGCTGCTGCGCCCACATTTTTCGCTACTGCTCCTCTGTTCCCTCTCCACTCATATTTTACACGCAAAAATTATCCAAATATTTATTGTAATTTATTATTATTTATTTATTGTCCTATTTACTAAAAATTAATTCATAATAAGAAAAATAGTCTGTCCTTAAAATGAACATTATATACATTTAATCTTCAATGAAAATAATTTTTTAGTCACTCAAATTTATTGTTTTATAAGTTTTTTTTTTTCTGGTAGTAATGTTAGTGTCATCCATAATAATTATTAAAAAAAAAAAAAAAAAAAAAAAACGTTGTTTGTGATGGCAACTAATAGCATCATGGCGCCAAAAGAGCAGTAGCTCAACGGTATCAACGAACGTCGAATGACCATGAGGTCACGAGTTCGAATCTCCTATCTCCAATTGTTGTAATCTCAAAAAAAAAAAAAAAAAACTAATAGCATCATGGCTATCACTTAAAAAAGTTGAAAGAGCCCAAGTCCGCTACACTCGGTTACATAATTCCCGTTTACAAAAAGAAAACGAAAATATGGAATGTCAATAATGGACACGATAATATCTCAACAGTTTATAGAACCATGAACCATCGAAATATATATATATATAGCGAAGATTTATACATATTAGATTACAGTTGAGGGTGTAACAGCATAATGTGAAGTGATAGGACTTTTGGAAACATTTTACAAATCATTGCCTTATTGTAGAATTTTGAATTGTTTATCGTATAATTTAGAACACCCTTTGCAAGTTTGAGCATATAAATTACAAATAACAAATTTGAAAACAAAGTAATTGATATGTACGATTGATTACACGTACACCTGATCATATTTATCAAGTTGAATAACACTAAAAAATAACTTATAAAATGATTCATATTGAAATTATACACCAGCTTCCAAACAAAGCGTCCTATCGTAAATACGCTGTTGGAAGTCGCATACGTGTTAGACCAAACAAATCGTAGTGAATGTCATACAATCATCAAACAATTTAATAACGATTGCACTAATGTTTGTTGAACCTATAAGAACTATGCTACACGAGCCGTATATATAACAACCAACTTTGTTATTCATTCATTGAAATAACTGAAATAATCAATTCCACAATTATTCATTCAAACACTTTGTTTGTATCCTCCTCTAACATATTTTTATTTTCTCTTAATATTCCTTTTTTTTTCTATTCAATAGTTATTCTCTTTATTGACAAGTTTTTTTTTTTTTATAATTATATACTTTATTCGAAATAAAGATGAACATTATGTAACTTTCTTATCATTCTTTGCTCTAAATTCCCTTATAATTTTATGATAATTAAAATAATCATCTTTCAAATAACATGAAAAATGATCATCACAAATTTATTTAATAGTCATGGTTATCTAATCAATTCATAATGACAATGAATTATTTGAAAAAAGGTTATAAAATTAAGAATATTGTGCATAATGACGCACGATAGTATTCACGCGGGTGTTTATTTTTACTTATTAATGAGTTATCAAGTACGAATTTTTACTAACTCATCTTCAAATATACACGTTCAAATTAGTTATTCTAATTATTTAAAATAATCACTTATTTTTTTCACTCATTTTTAATCATTTATTTATAACCACTCATTTATAACCATTCATTTCAAATCATTGATTTATAACCATTCATTTTTAATCCCTTAAACTAATCACTTGTTTTTAACCACGCGAAGCCTGTATTACTGAGTACTCTATGTTTTATCAAGCTACTTTTCCTTGTTGTAGAGGTTACGAGGTGAAGATGCGAATATGCTCTTAAGAGTTTACTTCGCTTATTGACCTTGGGTTTCTATTACAGGGTTCAGAGCTTCCTTTCCTTAAGAGGTTTGGAGCAAAGCCACTTGACGACTTAACATGTTTGGAGCTTATTGTCTGCAACTACTCAACAAAAATCATCATCGAAAAATTACTACAAATTAAATTCCTAATCACTTCAAATTCGTTATTAATAATCATTCAAAACAATTTTATATTCAAACACATTTGTGCTTAATTGATATAAAAATAGAGTACATTATTTATTTATTTTTGTACAATTTCACACTTGTTTTATACAATTTTACATCAATCATCTATGATTGATTTGAAATAGAAGGATTATAGATACAAAAATAGTGTACGTTTATGTTTCATTGAAATAAATTCCTTTATTTTTTTTTTTATACCAAAACGACAAAAAAAAAAAAAAAGAAAAAAGAGAGAGAGAAGAATAAGTAAAGGAAGGACTTTTAGTAGAGGGAAGGATCTTGGAAGATGCGGAAAACGCGAAAAAAAGGTGTAAGAAAGTTCGAAATTGGGTGACGTGGACAGTAAGACAAATTAATCTTTTAGATAGTGACGTCACACAGTTCTTTGTTTGGCAACACGCTTACAGTGCCTTCCCAGGTTTCTCCGCGGAAACGCGTGGACCACGTGCTCTATTTCCACCTCCCCCATCAATATCCCATTCTTTAATATTATTTAAATAAATTAAAAAAAAAATTATTCACTTAAATCATTTTCATTTTTTTTTAAGTGATTTAAGATGATCATAGACTAATTGAGTCTAAGTACTGGGTGAATCTTTCGTTTGAATTTCTTATCGAAGGTTATCAGTTAAATTAGTTAATGAAATCTATGAGCTTAAACTAAACTCTATTCATCGAGAACTATCCACTAAACTGATTGAATGTCCTTAACTGAAGTAGACATACATTTTTCTGTTATATCGGAAATATTTTGTTATTTTTGCTATACATAAAATTTTTCGAGGGTTTTTTTTTCTATTCATGAAATTTATTTTCAATCAAATTTAAAAATTTTAAAGACATGTTTTGTGTTGTGGGAAGGAATGAGAAAAGGAAGAAATAAATTGTTTCCTATATCTAATAGGTAGAGTTATTGTTCCATTAATTACTAATTTATTTCTTTAAGTCATTTGAAAATGTGAATTAGAGTTATAGTACACACAATCATTTATTATAATTTTTGTTTTCTCAAAAAAAAAAAAAATTATTCTCATTGTATCTTATTTTTATTTTTATTTTAACAATTTTTTATTCTTCTCGTAACTATTTTTAATTATTATGATATTCATTATTTTATGTTTTTCATAGGAACACGTATATAGTCATTCTTGCATAAATATTGTCTTCACTCTAAATACAAATAATTTCTTCTCCAAAAAAACACATGAGTTAATCCCATAAATCGAATCTGAGATCTCGAGGAAAATACACTCACAAAGCTCAAGCGCTAACTATTGTGCTGCCACTTGGCGACGACTTGATTGAAGTCTAATAATTTTAAATTTCACTCTAATTTATCAAATTTTTTACAACCACTTTTTTCTATATTTTAATTATATATTTTTCTAAAAAATTAAGATCTATACAATTTTTTTTTTCTTTTTTACTCATTAAAAAATAATTACAATTTAGTCCCATTTTCACAAAAATATAATATTTTCTAAATGACTTTCGAGACGAAAATTTTTAAAAAAAATAATAATTAAATTATTGTTTCTTTAGTTCTTAAGTTACATGCTGACTAAATGTGATTGCTTTAACTTATTAACTATAGTATATAATTTATCCCATCTTATTTATTCATTTATTATTATTTTTAGATCAATTATCCCATCTTATTAAAACACACAATCTATGATTTTAAACAAAAAAAAAAAAAAAACACGCACACAATTTAAATATTTCGTATTCAAAGCCATTATATAATTTCCACCATCCAAACAAATAATTACATAATGCAAAAAGAAAAAAAAAAAAAAAAAATATATATATATATATATATATATATATTAAAAATGGTGCGTGGAAAATTAATACAACGGGGCATTAAAAAGGGAGAGAAAGCTTGTGATGAAAGTGAGCTATCCACTTTGCCAACAAAAAAGCGACCTTGTCCAAATTCATCCAACTATATATTTTTGTTTTAAAAAATAATTAAGATATTAGTTTCAAATATATATTTATAAACAAATTTGATTTTTAATTGAAAGTTATGACACATAATTTGACTATATTTTATAAGATAATTAATTTTTAATATTTATACTTAAATATGTTAAGATGATTGGTTGAATGAAAGATATGAAATATATGTGTATATATATTGATGATGCTTCCTCAAGGTCCAAGTAGGTCATGCCACATTTCTAATATGAAAAACATGTCCTTTCTTTTGGTTTATTATTAATGGAATCTAAATAAATAAATAAATAAATATATATATATAATTAAAAAGCGGAAAATGACGTTTATAGATGAGATATCATGTTGCATTTATTTTAAGTTATAGGTAAAATATATAACATTTTAGGGGCTGTTTGTTTTGTGTTTTATGTTGATTTTATAAACGAGCTTTTATAACCACTTTTAAAAACTTTATACAAACGAGCTATTATTACAATTTCTTCTTTATAATCACTTAAAATAACTCCTCGTTTTTTTTTTTTTTTTTGAGATACTATTGTCACAGATAGATTTCGAATCTAGAATGGAGAGGGAGCACACCCCCGAGTCCAAGTTTTCAACCAACTGTACCACCTCCCTTGAGACAAATAACTCCTCATTTCTAAACACTCAAAATAAACACTTCACAATTTTTCAAACAAACACCCTCTTTAGTTATTGTTCAAACATAATACGAGTTTGATTAATCACAAACAATATCAAACATTTAAAACATGTTTCATTCATCATTGAATTGCCAATTTAATATCGTGAAATAAAATTATGTGAGCATGCTTATGTTTAAGTGTAAAGTGATTAAAAGCGAAAGAAAAAAGAGGAATGAATAGTGATTTTTTTTTTTTTTTTTTTTTTTTTGAGGAATAAAAAAAATAATGAAGTATTTAAAAATTAAAAAGGTTTGAGAGAGCAAAAAAAAAAAAAAAAGAAAAGGTCAAAAGAACACGTGTCGGTAAAAGAGAGGGCAGTCATTTTCAGTGGAACAACTGGCTGTACGTTTAATCCAACCCCCATCGTCTCACGCGCAAAAATAACTGACAGTTAGACACCCAACAATATCCAAACGGAGCCCCACGTTGATGTTTACTAAGATGCCCCCTTTCATTTTCACCTATAATTTATAATAATTCGTCCTATATTTTAGGATTTATTTTTTATATTTTAAGATTTATTTTAAT
>JBBMEG010003929.1:0-17709 GCA_037832605.1 Cyclanthera cordifolia | reverse complement strand
TTCATATGCACTAATAAAATCATGTAGTCAACCATTTTTAGCTCAAGGTCTTAACCGACTCACATTAGTCGACCAACTCAATGTTTGATGGCTCGAGAGTTAGTGTAAGAGTACTTGCGTAATACTATTAGATTAGTATAGTTTGTATAACATTGGTATTATTAATGTTAGTCATGTTATTGTAAATATTATTGTGGAAAGGCCTATTGGGTTCATTAGGTTTAGTTGTAATTTGCTCTATATAATTTGTGTTGCTAGGGTTGTAGGTCATAGATTTAAGCCTATGCCATCATCTGCTGCCATGAATAAGCACTCCTAATTCTCTCTATCAATTCATAGCCTTCACTCATTTTTGTTAGTTAGCATGAATGACTAGTACCACGGGAAATGTCCACGGGTTTGTGCTGAAAAGGGATGGCTTTATCGTCCACATTTCTGTTACCCATTTTAATCCTCATCTCTACAAAATCCACCGTTAAATTTTATAGGGAATGGGGCAGGTGCTCACCACGAGGAACACGGAAATCAAGTTCCTTATTTAATCTTTTTATTTTATTTTTCTTATTCCCAAAGTTTGACAATTTTACTCAATCTTAATTCAATTCACTAAATTTGGATACTTTTTTCATTAGTTAAGATAAATGTTTGTTAGTTTCATTTAGATATTGATATAGGTAAGAAAAATATACACTTGAATAAGCATTTCTATAATTTTATGTATATAAATGCATTAATTAAAATAGGGCAGGCAACGAAGAATACATTCCCTGTCGCCGTTCTCCATTTAGCTTGTGAAAAAAAAAAATTCATCCTCACTCACTCTTCTTTTCTTACCTAATCGAGGTTTCATCGCCCCATTAGGGATGGGTCCTCACGGCACCTCGCTCCATGTGAATATAGACATCTCTAAGTACGACATCATATCAGATGGATTCTGAAAATATGAAATTTAAAGTAAAAAATATTTTAAAGAATTGATGGTTTTATATATAGTAACCATTTGTACATTCTGTTTGGATAGCTCAAGCTAATGTCATCCCCCAACTCAAATGGCTTTAAACTGAGGAGATAAGGGTTTGTTTGGATGGGGGAATTGCATGACACTCACTTTTGCCTTAAAGAATTTTTTATTTGGAAAAATTACAAACCACCATAAAACATGATGTTTGTAATAATTAAGTTCATGAACTTTCAATTTGATTAATAAACTCTTTTAAAATAATGATAATTATTATAATTAACCCCTTTAACCTAAATTTGAAGATTCTCAAGTAAGTGAAGAGTATGAAATTGTACTTTCTTTTCTCTGTCTAAAAGCTTACAATATCTTAATTCCTCCGTTCTGTCCTCTCCCTCACCTTTAATTTACTCTTCTTCTCTTTTCCGTTTGTTTTTAAAACATCACTTCTCCACGACATCTTATCAAATCTCAAATTAAATTTTATATCAAATTTTAATTAAAATAAATATTTTCTCGCTCAAACACAAATTTTACGAAAGAAAATTCGTAAGGTGTCCTCTCTATAACAAGAATATGCAAACCAATACTTGGTATCCCAAAATTATTGACTTTGCATTTTTCGTATTCTAGAAGCAAGAGGCTCTGTTGCTGCTCCTGCTCTGAGATTTCATCCAATCGAAATTCATGTTCTGTGGAAGTGGGAAGTGCAGGGAGAGTTCCGTTTTTGATTGAGAATGAGAGAATTGGGGTTTCTCTGTTGGGTTCGATTAAGCCCAAGATTCAGAACAATCATGAGGTTGTGCTTTTCTTCAGATTAAGAAAACTGGGTTTTGGAAGATCGGGAAATTTTGCAACAAAAAGAGGGAAAAAAGTAGTGGGTTTCATCAAAAGAGTGAGATTTGTATGGTCTAGATCCAGATCTCTATGTAATTTTCGTAATGGAAATGGCGTTTTTGGGTCCAAGGACGGCGGCGATATGGTGGTTTCCGGTGGCCGGAACTTCGAGTGTCAATGGAGTATTTGTCTGTGATTCCGCTAGAAGAAGTGGATACAGCGAAACAGAGCTAAGAAAAAGTGGATTCGAGATTGATAACAGAGAATGTGCGAATTACGAAAGCCATTACACAAATTTGAGTTTTTTCTTTGAGAGAGAGTGATTTTAATGGAATCAAAAGGGCAAAATGGAGAATTAGGATATTGTAAACTCTTGGAAAGAGAAGAAATGCAAATTTTTTAAGGACAATTTTACCCTCCTCACTTACTTCACAATCCTTCCCATTTAAATTAAAATGATTAATTGCAACAATTATCATATTTTATGAAAAGTAATTGATCAAATTAAAAATTCAGGGACTTAATTGTTACAAACATCATACTTTAAGGATAATTTGTGCAATTTTTCGTATTTATTTGATGGCAACTGGATCACATGGTCGGGTGTGAAGAAATTGAATTCAAATTATGACATCCAAATACAACCAACCCCATTTTCTCTAATTGACTTTTTCATTAACAAAATTATACTATTATGTTTAGTTTTTTTTTAATTTTGAAGATGTATGAACATAAAAAAAAAAAAAAAAAAAAAAAAAAAAACACATTGAATAAAACATGGAGCAAAATTTACTCGACTCAATTCATAAATAGAGTTTAGCGTTCAATCAACATGAAGTAGTGTTTAAGATCTAAAAGTTATGAGTTTGATTCATTTTTACTATTAAATCAACTAATCTTGAATATTAGTTTGCAACAACAAAAACAATAACTTAATCACAATAATAGAGTATAGTTCAGCTATACTAACCGTTCTAATAATAAAATTTCGATTCTCAAATAAAGTAATAGAGAAAATATTTTGTCCATCGGGGACGTAATTATAAATATAATAATATATAATGTTATTAAGGATCAAGATTTATTTCAAATTTAAGAGATTTTATAATTTAATGTCTAGTTTGAGAAGATGAAAAATACTATGATAGATTTATTTAGAATTGATTTGATTGGTTCACCAGCTTCGATTCACGTTTGTTTTGTACTTGTTTTTTAATACTAATTAAAGTGCAAGTAGTGCCATTGGTTAGTTTTTTTATTTATTATTATTTTTTAGATGGATAGTCAACTTATTTGCCACTTTATCAACATTTCGTTATTAAGGAAAATTTATTTAATTAGTTTTTAAATATATAAATATGATGAATTCATCTCTTCTTAATTATTTAAGGCATTTTTTGACTACTAATTTATTTTATGAAAATAAATAATCAAAATAAATAGAGTAGAAATCATGTATGATCGGAAGAATGGAAGACATTGATAGAGAATTTAACGGTGGATCTTTAATATATGAGTCTTTTAGATATGTTAACCTTTGAATATTTGAGAAGGGAAGCAACGAGAAGAGAGGAAAGACATCGATAAAAGAATAAATAGAAGAATTTATTGACAGAAAATAGTGGAGGCTTAAAGGCATCACACAATCATACAAACTTAACCTAATTAAGTCCATTAGACTCAAACTCTAACATGATAAAATAAAATAAAGCATGAGCGTTTGTGCTCAAAGTAAGTAATATGATATTAATATCAAGATGCACGGAGGTTTGTTGTCCCAAACATTTAGAAAAAAATCAATCCTTAATTATCGTAAGAATAAACAGAAATATAATTGAGAAAGTAAAAAAAAAAAAACCCATAAACAAATAACTCCTACGACTTAAACGAAACTTCGATATACAAAAAGCATGTGGCCTTAGATTTCCAAGGCATCCCAATTAGAAACAAACATGTGCAATACTTACACTAATTAAATCTCTTTTATGTATAAAAGTTAAGCAAACTCTATCAATAATATAAATTTTGAACAAAGCTTTGTACATTCGGAGTCATGGAGAGAATTCGTTGTGATTATAACAATTGTTTACATAATATCATTCATTTTGTCCGTGATCTCTTTTTTTTTCTTTAATTTAAAGTTATGAACTCATAATTTTTAAGTATACATTAATACTGCTGAGCTATTGATTTAGTTGATCGAATATTATTGTTAGCACTTTGGTTGGCTTGTGTTTGCCGACATTCTTCCAATCAAACCAAAAAATTATAAACTTTGGTCAAAAAAAGGTTCCCCACTTCATTTATGTATTTGATGGCATACTTAAACTACTTTATTGTCTTCTTCTTTTTAATTCCTTTGATTTTTTTTTTTTTTTTCCTTTTTATCATCAATATATTTCTCAACTATTTATTTTATTATTCATAAACATTATTGAAACTCTTATCCTTTTTCAAAGCTATGAAAACACGTTTTATAATTTAGCTAATTAAATCACTTAATATTTGTCTTTATTTAACCAAAAAATATCCTTTGGTATTAAATTGGGTGAATTAAATTTAATTTTAAATACTAAAGTCCATAAAAAAAAAAATTATTCAATAATATCACTGTTGCCATAAATTAAGAAGATACGAGTTTGAAATTTCAACACTAATTAGTATTAAGCGATCAAAATGTTATAAATTTAAGTTTTGTTGACTTCATTATTTATTTATTTTTTTTATTTTTTTTATTTTTTTTTTACTTTAGAGTACTATATGATTTACATTGTAGGGTTTCTATATATATATATATATATACATATCTATATCTATATATATAAAAGAAGTGCTCTTAAAAGTTTGGACATATCCTCGTTTATTGGGTAGGCGTGAATTACTATTATTATTATAGGTTAAATATTTGTTTTAATGTCGATTATTGTGTTTAGATGGGTATAATTCTTTCCGGGCTTTTCACGAATGTCCCTAGGCCAGCCACACTCGGGAAATATATCAACGGAATGAATACTACAAATTAATGTCACATATAGGTCTCAAACCAAGGATCGGAAGGGAGCATACTTCCAAAGCTCGAACATTGAACCAACTGCACCACCCCTCGAAGACGGGTATAATTCTCTACTTAAGTTAGCATCAACCAATTTTAACCTCCAAAAAAAGTTTTATCATGTATAGCAAAAAAAAAAAAAAAAAAAAAAAAAAATCAAGAATCAAAAATCAAAAAACTTTTACGTAAAGCAAAATTCAAAAAATATTTTTTATAAAGTAGAAAAAATGGATTGTCTATATAAAATGACTAAAATATCCTTGCTCCAATAAACGTAAAAGTTTAAACTGATAAATTGAGATAAATTTAATTATATTAACTAACTGAATTTTTTTTTTTTTTTTTTATTTGCTACTCATTAAAAAAAAAAAAAAATCCAAAAGGTAGAGAGTACTATCACATAAGGTATGCACAAATATTTGACAAATTCATATAGAAGAGAATTATATAGACACAAACAATAATTTTGCATCTCAATCATTAGTTGTCCTTTGCTAATGTCCAATGTGAAGGGCAAGACATGTTCTGTTCAATGTCTTTTTTAGGGGACAAAAGCAAAAAACTTTCAATATTCTATGTCGAAAATTCTTGGAAGAAAATTATATTTTAAATTAAATTTAAAGGAAAAAAAAAAATGTTGCATTCTTAAGCAAGTGTATATCTTTGATTCTCTTACGTAAAATATCATACATTTTGAGTTTTATTCCATTTTAATTTTTATTCTTTTAAATTTTTAAAGATTATTATTTTTTTAAGTTCATTTCATTTTGATTTATGAATGTTTAAGTGTGTTCCGCTTTTATCTTTGAACCTTTTAAAAGTTTAATTATAATTCATAGAATTTAAAATAAAATAAAACATGTATATTTTTTCATAAAATTTAGAAATATGTTCAAACATATTTTCTTTATTTGTATTAAAATTATTAACATTATTAAATTAACTTTAATTATTATTAATTTTAAATTTATAGTATGTGCTAATTAAAAAATAAGTTTGTGACTAAAATTTGAGTTTTAAAAGTTGACTAAAATAGAAAAAACAAAAAAGTTTAGGTCTCGCTTGATAACCATTTTTTTTTCGAATTTTAAGTTTATTTACTCGAATTGTCTACTATGTTTCCTCTTCTTGTTAAAGCAAGCAGTGAATTCTAACCAAATTCTATAAAACAAAACAAGTATTTGGAAGCAATTTTTGTAACTTTTTTAAAAAAATTGATTTTTAAAAATAATAGAGATATCAAAGTTACAAAAATTATGTGTTGGAGTAATAGTTGTATGATTGAATTTTTAAAACAAAAAAATAAAAAATAAAATAGTTATCCAACTCAATCTTAAAAATTAAATTAGACTTCTAAAAATTTAGAAATCAAAATAAAATTAAACTCAAAATCATAATAAAATAACTCGTGTGGGATGTGATCACAAAATCCATAAAGTCTCACTATAAATACGTATAGAAACATTAATTATTAGCAAATCATATTTATGCGTAATTATTTAAATAAAATTGGTTTTTATAAATCCTATTGTATCCTTAATTTCATTTTTTTTTAAGAAAAAAAAAATCATTATTTTTTTATTTTTCCATTTTTTTCATATTAAATGGTATTAGATATTAAATATCGTAGTCAAAAGAGTAGTAGCTTAATAGCATCAATGAATGTTGAAAGATTATGTGGTCACAGGTTTAAATCTCTCCCTCT
Organism: Cyclanthera cordifolia; assembly: GCA_037832605.1. Taxonomy (NCBI): domain Eukaryota; kingdom Viridiplantae; phylum Streptophyta; class Magnoliopsida; order Cucurbitales; family Cucurbitaceae; genus Cyclanthera; species Cyclanthera cordifolia. The sequence goes on along the minus strand of JBBMEG010003929.1, from coordinate 11,157 downwards.
CCCTAATTATAACATGATTAGCCTATAAAAATACAAGTTTAAGAATAAAATATATATTATGATAAAATTATAAATCACGTGCCATTGAATTAAAAAAAAATTAAAAAGAAAAAAGAAAAGCAATTCTCCATAAATCTTACGCTATTTATTTGTGTTATTATATTAAATTGGTCGGTACAATGTTTCCAAATAACAGCCAATTTAAAATATATTTATAATAATTCATGATTATTTTTCTTATTATCTAATCATGTTTGGATTGCAGTTTTGAGCCACTTTTAAATTATACATCACATAATTACAGATATGTTGTTCAGGAATATTCGTTTTTAAATTCGTCGTCATTTAAAATAAAATTAATAATAATAATAATAATATCATTGAAGCATTTATTCTACTTTTGTCTTTCACCTTCTATTACATGTTGGATTTTGTTTTTCAATTGATATCTTCAAACTAAATAAATATTTTTTGTTTAATCTACGATCAAACTTTAGATCAATTTTTATATCAAATTTTATTTAAAATTAACATTTTTTCTCCTAAACATAAATCTTTAAAAAAAAATTTATAATAACTCAATACTTTATATTGTCAAATCAATCAATTTTTTCTTATTAGTTCACTTTCTCTTCTCTCCTCTTATTAATCCAAAAATTCATAGGTGATTGGATTTGGAGGAGAGAAAAAGAGGAGAATTGCACTCTTTATTTATTTTTCTTACATCACAACCTCTTGCCGACTCTCTCTCGATCCTTTTTCGACTTTTCTCCAACATCTTATCACTTCTCAAATCAAAACTTTATATCAAAATTTAATCTAAAATAAGATTATTTTTTTACCACTTTTCTATAAAATGCTAATCCTTAAACAAGTACTTCATATCTTGAAATTACTCTATTTTCTCTTGTTCCTCACTTCCTCTCCTCTCCTCCCCTCCCATCAACATCAAAATTCAATCCCCTTTAATAATTATATGATTTAGAAAGAAAGAAAAAATAAATAAAATAAATAAGGGTGAATTATAAATTTAGGTCTTATGCTGTGATAAAATATATAATTTAGTTCATATGGTTAAAAATCTATACTTTAGTCCTTATGGTTTGAAAAAAAGCTACAATTTAGTCCTTGAATTTAGTTCATATGATTTGATAAAATCTAAAAAATAGTTAGTCGTTTGTAATTGTTGATGAATAAAACACGTAATAGTTAGTTATTTTTGTGTTTATTGATGAGGGTGTGAGATAAGTAATTAATTTAACAAAAAATACATAGTTCGTATATTACATTTTACTTAATTCACCTACGATTTATAAACAATATGAACTATATTTAAGGTTTTGTTAAATTATAGAAATTAAATTATATATTTTTCGAATCATAACCATTAAATTCTATATTTCTCTAATTTATAAAAACTAAACTTTTAGATCTTTTAAAAACTAAACTCTACATTTCAATGAATAAATTCATCCTAATAAATAAATAAATTCGGGCGCTACAACCGCAATGGTTCCACCGGAAACATCGCAACTGCGTCAGCACGAAGACCGGCTCTCCACACGCTTCACACGTGGGACTGTCTCGTCGTTACGGTCAGTGCTCTTCGCTTTTAACCTTTAACACACGTGCCATTCACACGTACCTAAGTGTCGGTGCCTTGACCCCCTGATTCCAAGGTGGGTTTGAGGGTCCCAGCTCTTGATTCTACTGTTGAGCGCCACGTGGCAGAGAAGAAGGTGATGCTAGCAAAACCAATTAAATTGGTCTCTCTTTCACGCCCGTTCCGTACTTTGTCAAAACGTGTGGCTTTTATTTTTTTCCTTTTTCAATTCTCAGTTTTTTGATCTTCTAACAAAAAAAAATATATATATATATATATATATATTTATTTATTTATTAATATTTATAAAATAATTATGTCCAAATATTTTTTTTATTGCTATATTACTTTGAATTACTTAAAATAAATATTTATTATAAATATTAATTATAAATATTTTTAAAAATTATATTTAAATAAATTTTAACAGCAATCATAAATACTAATTCGAAATACTCTTAAAAACTACATCTAAATAAACATTTGACCGCAACAATTACTTTTAAATATTCAAAATAAATCTTAATTCTAAATACTAATTTTAAATAATCTTAAAAACTTTTTTGACTTCAATCATTACTTATAAATACTCAAAATAAATCTTTATTATAAATATTAATTCTAAATACTCTAAAAATTTAAATCTCAATCAAAATATTCTTAAGTTACGTTAGAAAGAAACAATAAAAATAAAAATAAAAATATTTTTTGGTTTTAAACCATGGATAATAATTTCTTTTTAAAATCATATTTTTATTTTTATTCTAATTATTTTTTTATTTCTTTTTTCGTCACTATTTTTGTTCTCATTTAACTTTTTTAGTAAACATTTTTTTATATTCCAAATATAAATAAACAGACACTTGATTACTACCAAATAATGAAATCACCAATTCTTTTGATAGTTTAAATTTAAGTGATATAAGTCATATTTACTCACATTGTTCAAATTCTAATCTTTACTTAGTTTTTGTCTTTAATTTTGTTTTAATGACAAATTCTAACACCACTAGTGAACTATAAAACATTAATATATTATCGCACGTCACATAATTACTTTGTATTATTATTATTATTATTTTGAAAACAAATACCACATAATTATTTTAGCTGTTACACACAGACAAATTGTATTTAGATTAAATTTTGATAATTTTTTTTTAAGAAAATCCAGTTTGTCATGCGAATTTGCGATATACTTTTATTTATTTATTTATTTTTTTTTTTGAAATAATATCTATTTTTATTTTATTTTTTAAAAGTTTGATCAGTGTGTGGAGCTGTGTACGTCACGCGCCGAGGAGTGAAGGCTTCAAAATAAGGAAGGCGCGTGGAAATAACGGGGACCGGAAAGGAAAAATAAGAAAGAGAAAGCTTGTGGCTGCTGTGCTGACCGACAATAAACGGTCACCTATCTGAAGGCTCTGTTTGCCGGCAACGCCGTAAAATAAATAAATATAAAAAGAGTTATTTTGATTGATTATTAAAGAAAATCGTAAAAATAACTCGAATGAATAATGATAATTATAAAAACTCATTTTCAATAATTTCGTACAAAATTTTCAAAACAAGGGCCACATCATTCGACAAATAATGATAACCTGTTATTAGGTTAGAAATATTATATAATGAATTAAATTTCAAGATCCCAAATGTTTCAATATCAGTAAAATTTAGAAAATAATTACAATACAATCATTTAAAAAAATTAATAAATATAATTATTAGTATTTGACGCACACTTTCTTTTAATACTTATAATAAAAGTTATATTTACAATGCAATAATAATATTTATTAATGAGTATTAATGCCAATATTTTAAATTTTGTTTACCAAAAAATAGAATAAAAGAAAAGAGTAAGGGCATGATAGATAAAGATTGTATAGGATGCAAATAAGATCATTATTTTAGTAGTATTAGTAATAATCTTAATAACAAGTAAGAGTTAAAAGAGTGTGTTCGGGTCCCAAGTTTTCCCAAGTTTATAAACGGTCGGTTTTTGCTTTCACCGTTTATCATGATCATTTTTTAAAATCTACGTGCTCGTTTACCAAATTTAAGTAACAATTTATCTATTTTTAACTATATTTTCTGGGACTATAATGAATATTAATTATCAGTTTTATTTACAATTTATCACAATTACTAGTTTTTGTATACGTTCAATAATTTTCATCAAATAAATGTACATAATTATTTATCTAAAGTTAATTCGTGTTTGAAATGATGTTAATTTATGTATTTAATTATTTAATTAACTCAAATTTTACTAATTAGATACATTCATTTTCAAAATGAAATGCATTTTATTTGAATAAAAATTTATATATTTATTCAAAAATCACAAATTAAAATTATATCAATATACTTAACTTTTTAAGTATACAACTCTGTGAAATTTATGAAATTTCAAATAAAGTTTTAAGAAAGAAATTAAATTTATTCTCATTTTGTTGAAATTAATTATAAGTTTAATAAAACTAATTCGTTAATTACTAGTAAATTTTTTAGTCTAAATTTAAGTTATGGTAAAAAAAAAAAAATAATAATAATAATAATAACCACTTTATAATAACTTGACCCAATTATTCTACAGAAAAAAAAAAAAAAATTATATAGAGGCTGTGTTCCAGTGCACCTCAAAGCATGGGAACATTCCTCCAGTAGTACGTTAATACTTATTATATTACAGCCCTCTAATTTTTTCGTTTTTTCCACTATTTAGCTGCTTTTTCTTCCTTTTATTGAATGCTGACCATAATTTTTTTTTTTTTTTTTTCTAAAAAGAAATATGCTTAATTCAGCCATCATCAGATAAACAATCCTCCTCCACAAGAGAGGAAGTATCATAAAATAGATTCTTTTTTAAAATGAGAAACAAACCTCCATCGATCAAAGAAATACATACGAGCACTCCAACCGACTGCTTAGATATATAGCCGATTAGCAACTCTATCACAAATTCTACTGTAGTGATTAAACCTAACATAATACAATTTAAATGCTAATGATCCCATAATATCAGTAATGACATTGAGAACTCGGTCAGATCAGTGGACGCTCTCGTCACAACTTGGATAATAATAGAGGAACCATACTCTACAAGAACAGACCGGATCCAAGGTATCAAAGGACTCAATATTAGCTCTAAGTCCTTTCTTGACCAATAAACCCTCAAAAAACCTCACATGCAAATTCTTTAACCCAGACTTTCCACCCCAACCAAAATATGTGGGCATCTCTCTAATTGCGAACAATATCCATCCAATCCTACCCTCACCCGAAGAATTAGAAGACAGTGTCGCATCGATGTTCAACTTCCAGAAGTCCATGTGAGAAGCTATCCATCCGCCAGACAAGGCAAATTAATAAGAGATAACTAAATCAATTTTATTAATGTGTCCATAATTAAATCAAATAATTATAATATAACTAAAAAATAGTGTTTACTTTTTATAATTTAATAAAAATATTAAAAGTAGTTATTATTATTATAACTATTAAGAATTAAGTAGGTAGAAGTTAGTTACTTAAATGTCTTAATATCATAACTATGTTTGGATTATTTATTCTCCAAATTATTATTATTATTATTATTATTATTTTGAAATGGTTGAAGGTCCACGCAATGCAAGTAGTAATAAATAAAGTTTTATATTTTATTTATTTATTTATTTTGTGAGAATAAAATTTTATATTTGGTGGGCAATGATTTGTTTAAACCTAATGTGAAGAACTTTTAGCATTGATAAATAAATGCATAGTTATTACACAATAATTGTTGTTTTTCCTTTTTTTTTTGCACAAAATTAAATTAAATTAGTAATGATTGCATTTATGTTTTATTTATATAGCAAGCTGCAAACAGCTAAGTTAAGCAGCCCACTCTTTTCAATTTCATTTCATCTCTCCAATCTCTCTCTCTCTCTTTCAAAAAAAAAAAAAAAAAAAAAAATCAAATTCGTTCTTCCTTTTGAAACAATTCTCACTCTCTCGGGAAAATTAAACCCACGAATTTTCCCGGAAAATCCAAGATCTTTCCCGGTTCAAGTTCTGTTTTTTTGTTTTGTTTCCTCTGTTTCTGGGAATCGGTTAATGGTGGAATTAGTGGATCGAGATCTGGCGTTTTTGGGTTCATTTTAAAAGGGGATGCTTAGAACGAAGACGAAAGCCGCAGCGGCGGCGCCGGCGAACGGCGGCGAGGCTCCGGCGATGGAGTGGGAAATGAGACCCGGGGGAATGCTGGTGCAGAAACGAACAGGGTCGGAGAGAAACCCGGTTGGGGCTCCGATGATACGGGTCCGGGTTAAGTACGGGTCGGTCTACCATAAAATCTGCATCAGTTCTGAAGCTAGTTTTGGTAAGTTTCACTCACTACACAGAATTTAACGATTTAGGCTCCGATTCATATCCATTTTGTTCTTAAAAAAAATAAATAATTCACATCAATTAGTTTTTTTTTTTTTTTTTTTTTTTAATTTAGTTATCATTCACTTCTTTTTACAGAATTAAAAAAAAAATAAAAAAAATCAAGGTCAGTCTACTATGGTCAAATTATTTAATTGAATGATTTTGAAATTTATGAATGTATTAGATATATGTCAAATTATTTAAATATCTATTAGTCCAAAAACTTATATTGATTAGTTACGTTAAATTTAGTTATATCAACTAATTTTATCAATTAACTCAAATATTTGATTTAAGAGTAAATTATAAATTTAGTCTCATAGTTTCATGATAGTTAGAGTTTAGTATTTATAGTATATAACTTAGTCTTTATGGTTAGAAGAAATATAATTTAATCCATATGGTTTGATAAAACTTAAAAATAGTTAATGTTATTTGTAAATCGTAGGCAAATTAAGTAGGTAAATGTGATGTATGAATTATGTATACTTTTTCAATCAATTATTTATTTCATACTTCTACATATTTTATTCACCAACAGTTACAAACGATTGACTATTTTTTAGATTTTATCAAACCATAGGGACTATGTTATAATTTTTCAAATCATAAAGACTAAATTGTAGATTTTTTCAAATCATAGGGACTAAATTGTAGTTTTTTTCAAATCATAGGGACTAAAGTTTAGATTTTGAAATTATAGAGACTAAATTCTAGCTTTTTAACAAACTATAGAGACTAAATTTATAATTTATCATTAATTTAATTACCTGAAGTAAATTTAGTTTTATTAAATGGTGGTATAATATTTAAATAAATAAATAAAAAAAATAGTTAGACAATCAAAAATCATGAATCTTTGTTAATTTCATAAACAAAAGTTTAAGTTAATAGAATATTTTTGTTAGTTTTAAAATTTTAATTTGATTTTAAAAATTTATAGATAAGAAGTAATTTAAAAATGATAATAAAATTTGGGTTAATTACTTGTGTGGAAGGGGAGTTGAAGAAAATGCTGGTGGGTCCAACCGGGCTGAACCAATTGGACCAGAAGTTGATATACAGAGAGAAAGAGAGAGATTCGAAGGCTTTTCTTGACGCTTGCGGGGTTAAAGACGGGTCGAAAATGGTGGTTTTGGAAGACCCGATTACCCGACAAAACAGAGCAATGGAATTTAAGAAAAGGGCAAAATTGGAAAAGGCTTCCAATTCTATTTCCTTAATCAGCTTCGAGGTTGATACACTCGCCGCCCAGGTTAGACCTACTTTACCCATTTATATTATAAAACTAAATTTCAAACTTATTTCTTTTCCATTTGGTCCTTGAAGGTTTGAAATTTTAATTTTAATCCTTGTAATTTTAAGTTTATTTTATTTTGGTCGATTGACTTTTAAATTTGTTCTATTTTGATTCCAAATCTTTTAAATATTCGATTTTAATTTTGAAATATTTTAAATAAATTGTATTTGTCTTTATTTGAAATTTTTTGTTAAGTTTTATTTAAAATTTAATCATATTTCTTAGATTTAAGAAATATATTCCGGTATTTTTGTTTACATTAACATTATAAAAATACTAGGAGCTAAAATGAAATTTTTATTTACCAAAATCCAAGGACTTGAATTAGACTTTTTGAAAGTCTAAGGACTAACATGGAACAAAATTGAATATCCATAGATTAAAATTGAATTTTTGTAAGGTCACGTACCAAAATGAAACAAATCTCAAATTCTATGATCCAAAATAATATTTTAACTTTATAAAACTAAATTTTTTTTCGTATATTTGATAAAACTAAATAATAGTCATTATTTCTCGTAACTCTAGACAAATTAAGTACATGTAGTTGACTTATTGAATCAATAACTTAACTCACGAGATCGCACATGAAAAACTAATCTTTACATATTTAATTTACTAACAACGAGCATGATTATTTTTTTCGATTTTATCAAATCATAAAGACTAAATTTGAAATACTAAATTTTAAATTATTTTAAATTATAGTGATTAAATTTTAGATTTTAAAACCATTAACACTAACTTGTAATAGCTTTCATCAGAACCATAAAGACTGACTTTTAAAATTTACCCTAAAAAAATATATTTCGATGGTATAGTCCAAAATCATTTTTAATTTTTTTATAGGATCATTATAGAAAAGTCCCAAACATATTTCTATTAATAAAGATCATGATGAAGAGTTCCAAACATACCTTTGTTCATGAAGATTGCAATATATAAAGAATCTATTTAGTTACTTTTATAACTTTATAGAAACACTCGTCTTAGGTTAACAAGAGCAGTGCAGTAACATCAATATATGTCCAAGATTCACGAAAACGTTATTTTTATAAGTTGTCTTGAACTCGTGTTTATTCTTTCTTCATAAATTGTATAGGTTTCAGTGCTCGAGTCAGTTATAAAAAAAGGCAGAAAAGTAGATGAGAAAACAATCTTGAATTTAATTGAATCACTTATGGATCAATTGCTTAAATTAGATGGAATCATGGGAGATGGAGATGTAAATGTAAAATTACAGAGGAAAATGCAGGTAACCTTTCATTTTTACTTTTGACTATAATTTTTCTCAAGAAACAAACAAAATAAAATTTAGCTAATTGCTTTAGAATTGATGGTTTTTGAAGGTGAGAAGAGTGCAAAAGTATGTTGAAACTCTTGACATATTGAAGGTAGAAAATGAAAACCAAATCCCAATGCAAGTTTCGGAGAGGAATTCGGATGGGTACCACGATCATCGAGATCAGAAGCCCAATAAACATCAAGTGCAACTGTTGATGGGACATTCGTTGTTATCAGTGCCAGAAAGGAAATCCACATCAGAAACAGTGATTACGACGAGATGGGAGATATTCGACGCGATGCCACCCTTGGTGCCAACCCCTTCTTCTATTGCAATCCCAGCAACAACCAACAACAACAATCATGTTCAGCCCAAGTTCAATTGGGAATTTTTTGATTGAAAAATTTTCAATGGAATTTTGTTGTGTATTATTATTATTATGTAATGTGTGATTGAGCTTTTTTTTACTTATGTTGGCTTGATTTTTCTTTATTTATTTTTTCCTTTCTATTCTTTTGTGGATTTAGTTTTACTTAGGACCCTTTGTGATCAAGTTCGATATATGAGTTTCTTTTGTTGATGATCTTATTATTCCACATTGAAAAAGTGAAGAGTCTTCGAACATTTATATGATAAAACAGATTATTTCTCACATAACTAATTAGTTTTGAGATGAATTTTTTTACTTTTTAATATGATAAAATTGAAATTCGGTAATCGAATTCCCCGTTTCTACAATATAAACATAACTTCATAGGATATTTATATTTATTTTATAGCCATAGTTAAACGAATTTAGTATGTTCCGAGTTAACAAATCTTATGTGTTGGAGTTCGTAGGTATCTTAGAACTCAAAATATAAAAAACTGTAAATTACAAATTTGTTTCATATAGTTCGAAGAAAGTTAGAATTTAGTCCATACGATTTTATAAATTAGAATCTAGTCCTTATGATCTATAGAGAACTATAATTTCGTTCATATGATTTAAAAAACAAGAATTTAGTCATAATTGGATAAAATCTAAAAAATAATCTACATGCTACGTAATTATTGGTGAACAAAATAGTTATAAGTAATTATTCATGTCTCGTTAATAAGATTGATTAGACATAAAAACATGTGATTCATTCATTAGAAGTTATATCTACGTAATTAATTTACCTATAATTTATAAATAATATAAATTATACTAACAAAATTTTAATTTTTTCAAATCATAATAACTATTTTTTTATAGTTTATAAATAATGAAAACAGAACCGTAACTTTACTCAAATTATAGTAACTAATCCATAATTTATTTATTCGTTTTTTGAAATAAATCAATGCATAATTTAGTAATAGTAATAATAATAAACCTTTTATCCAATAAAAGAGAGAGGTTACCGGCAGTAGCTGGTGTGAGAAGGCTGAAAACCGATGAAATCGGTCATTTCTATCTCAACTATTCCCACAATGTATATAATTGCAACTCTTTTCTTTCTTCTTCTTCTTTTCTCTCTCGTTTGGAGTTCAATCTTCGAAGCTTAAGCTTCCATTACTAGTCTGGTTTCACCCTCTTTTCGTCCTCCAGGGTTGGTACTCACTTTCTTTCCCTCTTTTTCCTTTCTTTTGCTTTCAATGTGTTTCTGTAGTTTGTTCATTTTCTTGCTTCTTCCGATTTTTGTAAGAAATTTATTCGGATTCCGATCCTCTGTTCTTTGCCTACATTTCTTTTTCTTGCTTATCGATGCTTAATTGGAGTCTGGCTTTGGGTTTTTGAAGCTGTAGCTATTTTTTTTCTTTCTTTCTTTATATCAAAAATTAAGCTCTGGTGATTCAAATTCCAGTTTCGGTTTTGAAGCGGCATGATTTTGGTTAGATGAAATTTTGCTTTTGTTCTATTTTCTGTACTGATGGTTAGATAGACTGAATATTGGGTCTTGAAATTGACTTCCCTAGCTACTTGTGAAATGTTACTTACTTTCTAAATTTTCCCCCTCTGCTAATGGTGTCGTTTTCTTTGTTTAACTTTAGGGTTTTCCAGCTACAGGCTCGACAAGTTGCTGGATCTCTCACGACGGCTGCGAACAATTATTCCCAGTCACAGAAGAAACCACACTTGGATATTAAGCCGTATGATTTTCTGCACAGCAGCTATTGCAGAGACAAGATTCCATGCAGCTACTAGGTCGTAATACGCCGCAGTCACAAGCTACATTGTTTCAGCAGCAACAGAGATTACGGCAACAGCAACAGATTTTTCAATCTCTGCCTCCTTTGGAGAGAGCTCAACCTGCAGCAGATACAGTTGAGACAGCAACTTCAACAACAGGCAATACAACGTGCAAATGCTATGAAGCGTTCTAGCGACAGCGGTGTATGTGCTCGAAGACTAACGCAGTACCTATACCATCAGCGACAAAGGCCTGCTGTGAGTTCATCTTCTGCCTTCTTTTTTCGTTTCTTGAGGGTAATTTATCCGCACATTTGTCACAAAGTTCTTGGCACAAAGTTAATAGCATAAACTTAACCGCATGCTTAACTAGAGTATGGAGATGATTTCTCCTTTAA
>JBBMEG010003885.1:21050-33737 GCA_037832605.1 Cyclanthera cordifolia | reverse complement strand
TTGTACCATTTGGAGTACAAGCAATTATATGTGGCAAATAGTAATTAGGTCGCACGATTTTAAAATTAAGGAGATGAACAAGGTAACCATTAATAGAGCACCATATACTGAGTGGGTTACAGTAGTCATCAACCCCAATTGTTGTTGGATCCCCAAACATATTAAAAGAGAAGTGGGGGTAAAAAAAAGATGATACCATACCTTCTAATGGCACACCAGCAGATAAATACTATATAGAGTCCCATGAGACCTGGAGTCAAGATGCCAGCATTCACCTGTTGTAGGTCTAAGTTAGCAGTCATACACCAAATCATTCAGTTTAAAGTTAAGGTTAGAACTTACTTTTGGATGAAGAGAAACACTGGTCATGAGTTGGAGTAGTACAAGTGTCCAAGTGATGAAGAAAATGTTGAGGAGGCAAGTCGGTTGAGGCACATACCAAATGTACATAGAAATGATCCCTACTAAACAGATGACATACGCCACTGTTGCAAGTAACATGATGTGTATTTGACTGCCACATAAATTAGCTTACATTTAGAGTGTAAGACCAAAGTCTATCGCTTGATTAACTGTCATCTTTATCTTTATTATTTCTCATATGCATTGAATCTTTAGTAGATCAATCTTAGTTATGGTAAACACAAAACAACAGTTCGGGCTATAAAGAAGCAAATCTAATATCACTGTGCCTGCCAAGTAATAGGGACAGAATAACGAAGTCACCCCCCAAAAGTAGGATACTTTCCTCGTATTGTCAAGATTTAGGGGTTGTTTAAGGTAAGGAGAATGAGAATGAGTCCTAAGGAATAATTATCTTACAGATTTGGGCCACAGATAATTATTCCTCCATATTCAATATTCATTACCTTCCTAATCACTATTTATTCTCACCACAATTCTAATCTCATAACTATTTCTCATTCTCCTTGCTTACTATTTGGTTCTTCCCATAATTATTATTTGCACCGATGGTTATTTTCCTAATCATTCCATATACCCTAAACATGCCTTTATGATCATTCCCTTCACCACACATGATATTCTCTTTACTACAATTGCCAGAAAATTTCAAGATATTTTTTCTTTTCCTCTTTTTCTCTAAAAAACTATGTATGTATACACGACAAATTCGTTTTTTTGTAATAATTCATAAGTGCGAAAGTACTGAAAAAATTTGAAGTGTGACAGTGGGAAATCATATATGTACATAAGTTTGTAAAAAATGAATGAGGGAAGGTAAGGTTACCATCTGTCTGCAGGCTTGTCAGACTGACAGCAATCATTCAACCATGTAATAAAGCTTATCACGCTAACGAGCTGGATCAGAAGAAAGACCCTGAAAAATGGTAAGAGTAACATCAACCTTACGATTCAAGCAGTCTATCTAAATCGTTTAGTTAAAATCAGCAATATCACACCAGCTTCAGATAAAACAATAATTGAAAGTTGGGGTTAACTTTAAAGTAATATACATCGATGAAAAAGGAAGTACCCGGCACCAAAATGTGCAATGTCCCCTGCAAAAATAAGCATACAAAAATTACTTACTTCATACTACAAAACAACCAGCTTGATAACCTTTTTTTTTTATGAAACCAGGAATCCAAACTTGGTCCCTAGCCTAACTGAGGACTAGAGACAAATTTCGGTGTGGTCTGAAAATTACTCCCACAGAAGGTCTCTAATCCAGGACCTCAAGGGGAGCATACCCTCAAGGCGTGCAACTTCTCTTGGATAATTTGATAATTGATAACGAGTGAAATAACTCTATCTATCTTATAAATGCTAATAGATAATAGATATCTTGACTATCTCAATGTAGGACTCAACACCTGAGACTAACCATATAGCCGAATGACGGTGGAAGGAAGCACAAAGGGAATGATTGTGGAGGCAATCCATAAGACAATCTTTGCAGACCACCATCCAGAATGCCAAGTACTTCGGCGTCCTCGCATCTTTGAAGTGCCAGTTGTAGAAAGAAACATGGTGAAATAAAATATCTAAAATAGACAGACATACATTAAGGATTACAACAACATATTGACCTTAGTTTCAAATTAAAAATAATTCTGAAGTTGATATTCATTGTGTATTAAGTTAAGGATACAAAGCATCCCAAGCTTACGCGAAGAACTCCTTCAGCACCTAGACAATCACGCGCCCCGTGACATCCTTTTAATCCTATATACCATTCTCAACACAATTAGATATCATTAGTGATTATTAAAATGAATACTAAATAGGATGGCAAGGCAATGAAACAAACACACAATCACTGAGTCTTATTGACTAACTTACTTTCCATCTCTGTTAAGGCACCACGGCCGTAATCCCGGACAGCCCATGCCAACAGATTAGCAATTAGAAACATCAAGGCGTAAATATATCTAGCCATCCAAGGATTGGACCAATTGCGAAATTGGCTGCACCAGGTATCAGCCTTGAATATGCGGCGCCCTTCATCCGAGCCGCTTGTCTCCATCTCAACTTCACCCTCACTACATTTCCTCCATTTCTTCACAACTGGTTGCTTATCAAATTCCCTGAACCAATTACCAAAAAGAGTTCGAAATCTCAATGACATTATGGTTAAAAATTGAAAATTACAGTTTCACAGCAGAGGGAGGAATACAATAATTACACAAGTGTTCTGAAATTCACTCAATGATCGTTCTGAAATTCACTCAATGATCGTTTGCGTAAATCTATGAAGCAGTTTCTGATGGATCAAATCGACACCATGAATAGGAATATTAATAAATTTTAAGGGCAGGGACCCCTATCACATGCGCCTTTTGAACCCGAAATTTCAACTCTCTACATACATATTCCTGAAAAGCTGGTTCGTCGAAAAACGTGCAAGCATCAATCATCATCAAGTTTAGGCAATGGAGCACAAACAAAGGGGGGGCTTGCTTATTTCTTGGAGTGTAAGTCCAAAAAACTCGTACCAAAATCCTTTCTATGACGATTATACCCTTGGATTGAATTTAATATTACCACTAGAATAAAATAACCATTGATACTTTAACTGTCAGCTTGGTAATTGCATCTGTGTGGGCTCTACTCTACAATCCTTCCTAGATCAAGTTTCTTTAAACAACACTGAGGAAAAAGGAGGACCAAATTTGAAGCAAAATCATTCTTCGATTTATCAGTTTGATGGTTAATTTTAAGAAATGTTATGACATTTAATGACGATCGTGAAAAACACAGATCCGAATACTGTACAATCTTTCAAATAGAATAGAAAAAAAAAAGTCTACCGAAGAAGCTATTCAGTGGTCGGCGATGGAAAGAAAAGAATTACATACAAAGCAAACAAACTAGGCAAAAAAAAAAAATGCAGCATTACATTAGTTTCCTATTAATTTCAAATACTCTATTCAGAAATCAAAACTAAACTATAATAATCCATTCGCAGCAGTGAACAGAGTTATAAATCTTAAAAAGTCAGAAATCAAAGCAAAAGAAAGATTGAACAGTTAAACTAACTCTAGAGGAAGAAGATGAAGAACACAAACCTGGAAGATTTGAAGATTGAAGAATTAAAAAAGAATGCTAGTGCAGAAGGTTGATCTTCCGCCTCAAAATCCCTCGGAACGAAGGAAGCAGAGAGAAACAGAGAATCTTGAATTTTATTCAATTTTTGTTTTTGTTTTTTGGAGTTGAATTTATATAGAAATGAAAGAAAGAGAGAGTGAGAGAGAGATTGCTTTTACGAAGGTTTGGTGGTTTGCGTTGTGTGCTCTGTTTTCTCTCTTTCCCGCCGTAAGTTTCTTCTTATTTCCGCCTCAGCCTATCTCTCTCTCTCTCTCTCTCTCTCTGCTTCTCTAGTCTTATACTCCTCTCCCATTAAATCATCTATAATAATTGTCCTTTTTAATTTATCATTTTCAGAGGTTGTTTTTCTAAAATAACGCAAAAAATTATTAATGTCAAAATTTTAGAAAAAAGCATAAAATCAAATGAAATTTAAATTTAAATTGATTTAAAATATTTTTGTTATGAATGATTTATTATTATTTTTTTTTTTGATATAGTATGATAGGGATATTAGATTTTGCTGTATTAAACAAATTTACAATAGTTTTATAGAAATTTAGTTTTTTTAGTTCTAAGCTTGTAGTTTATATATTTAAATTGAATTGCGTATCCGAGATTTATGTTGGAAGTTTTAAAATTTCTAATTACCATAGTTTAGAATCAAAAGTTAACCATTTGTGTATTCTTTTAAATTTACTTTTTTTTTTTTTTAGTTCTAAGCTTGTTTTGTATATCTCAATTCTATTTACCATAGTCTCCCAACAAAGGTATCATAGATCTATGTTTGAAGTTCTTAAATTTTTAAAAATTATATGTGGGTGCAGCTTTTGTCTGAACTTTTACATCAGAAAATAATTCTTGAAACAAATCATAGTTGAATGTTGTGAATAGTGTAGTTTACTATTTACAGATTTGTTAGAATTGAAGTAGAAATGTCAATATTTATGAGTAAAGGAGATTAATGTGGAGAAGTTTGATAAAAGAATAATCATCGACTTGTGGCAAGAATCCGTTCGAAATGTGTTGATGCAATTTTTTTGTAGGAAAGTAACTTTCATTAAATCAACACGAGAACAAACAACCAAACATAAAAAACCACGAACGAGTCCATCTCTACTAGTGGAGCGTGACTACACACTAAGATAAAGCCAACAATAAGGTCTAAACCTATTGCGATCTTAATTAAATTGAAGTGAAACTACTTCTATTAAGATCCACAACTACCATAATCCCTGTCCTTAGGGATTTAAGATAGCATTTTGAGGGTAATAGCTCGTCCATATCCATGATTGACGCCTAGGACCCTACCCAAAGCAACAATAAGGAGAAAGAAGCCCACGAAGATTCTTCTCGTCTACCACCCTGAAACATTTGACCACTTTACAGTTTTTTGGCCTTTATCGGCCAACTCCAAGCATGCACATTTCCGAACAACCCAACCAAGAGGTATAACTAAAACAGTCATTAAAGTCATAACTAAGATAGTCATAACTTTAGCACTTAAAAAACTAACACATACATCAATTAAAACCAACCAACCAAAGCAACCAAGAGAATCCACCATAGTGAACATAAATGAAGGAACAACTTGTTAGAAAATCAAAGGAACTTAACTCTCATAAAGCTAGGGCAAACATGCAAGACAATGCTAAAAACCAAAAAGAGAAACACGTTTAGAACAATCGGGTCGGGATTTTGACCCATGAATCAGGTCGGATAGTTAGGATAAAAATAAAAATAGTCAAACCCGAAACCATTTGACCCATAGATGAAACCAGACCCGGACGAGCACCATTGAAGCACGATGCAATATCGCCAGTTGTCCTTGTCTTGGGCCTACTGCTTGTCAAAGTTTATCTCCATCAAAATGTCCGTAACAATCAACCCAAACTCTATAATGACCTCTGAACTTTGAATCATTTTGGGCGAGACTCAGATGAACCTCCAACAACGAGGACTTCATTAATCAAATGATCAAGACACTAAAACTCAACTATTTACTTTTAACATGCGACAAAAGAAATGCGAAGGTACCTATTTTCGCCCCCATCTCAGTCTTTCATCGATCAAAAGGGGACTTCACCCAACCTAGGCCTTTGAATCTCTTTGGCATTACGTCTTCAACTTCATAGATCTTCGTCTCTCCTACCACTGAACCTTCAAACGCTCTGGCCTTCCACTTAAAACCTTCATGTTTCCTAGAGGAACCAAACTTCAAAAACTTCCTTCTCCTCCACTAACTTTGAGAAAGCTCAGAACGAGCTCCCTATCACTCTTCAAATAGCTCTTTGTCAGCACCTTTGCCACCACTCACCATTGAGCCCCCGAAATGCCCACAACCAGGTCTCATGAGAAATCCTGTCGGAGCCACATATCGCACCCCTAATGCCCCACACGCTCACAAAGTCTCTCTTAGATTGCATAAAAAAAATCATGTGTTTTTTCAACCATTTCATATTGTTTCTTTCTTTGGACTTTCTAAATGACTATAATTCAACTATTGAGGTTATGTAGAGAGAGAATATTTCTCACTTTGCTTGACTCAAATATTTGATTTTAGCATACGTTTGATTAAGGTATAGCTAATTACTGTAATTTAGGCCTTGAATTTATAATCATTCATAAAATCCGAAAGAAATGATCATTGAAGTTAATTTTATAGACTAATGCTTCCGGTTGTTGAAAAAGGGGACTTATTTTTTCGATTGTTATCAGGAAAAGTAGAATGATTGTAATTATAATATCTGAATAAGCATTTTGATTTGGAGGAAGAAAGTAAAGTCATGAAAGAATGAGAATTTCGAGAGAACAACGCTATTTATGTATAAATGTTGTACTCGTATGCTACTCCCTTCGCTATCAATTATTAACTTCAATAATAAGTGAAGTCTGAAGCTCTTGAGATATATTTGCTAAACTATCATTCACATTGGTATAATATGTCAACTTTGAACAAATTTTTTCATAACTTTGCTTTTGGATAATCACTAAAAGCCCTCATACCAATGGAGGTGACTGCGATTCTGTTTTATCTCATGTATTTTCTCCTTTCTTGTGTGTGTGGGACAATGAGTTGTAATGCAATGCCAACAATATTTGAACCTTTTCAGCTTTTCTTTGAATGATCTTATATCAAATACTTTAGAAAAGATTAAAAATAGTCTATTTATACCAATTTCCTTATTAACCTATAAAAGATGAATAACACACATATCATATAACCTAGAGTTATGATACTATATTAAATAGTATAAACATTCACCTCAAAATTTTATTGATTACGAAAGAAAAAATCCACTTTATTTCATGTGTGTGTTTGAAGAATCCTCAAAATTTTCAAGGTGAAAAAAGTATGACAAGACAAACATCTCTCATCAACCACAATAAATGTCCATTAGAATTTATTAAAAAATTGAAATTACTTAAGATATCAAAGTTTGTAAAAAGGAAAAAAAAGAAAAAAAAATTGAAACTAAGACCCAAACTCTTAATTTAATTTGACCAAGCAAACGTAGTGGATAATGATTGGCACCAAAGTTTATTTTGATGCATGTTAAAACACAATGATGTAATTTTCATGTAATAATAGTAAAAATGAAAAAGCATACATAGGAATGCCCTCGCGTTGTCCAAAGAGGCGAAATATAATATATTTTTTAAGGGTAAAATAATCAATTTTGATATTTATTTATTTTGATCTATAAAATTTTTAAAAATTCAATTACAGTCAATTTTGAAATTTATTTTTTTATAATATGTGAACTTTAAAATTATTTATTTCATTTTAGTCTCTCAAATTTTCAAACACATATTTTAAAATTTATAGAAGATGATGATAGTTTTTATTTTTTAAAAACAAATATAATAAATTATGAGGGTCAATTTTAAGTGTTTTTAAGAGTTGAGAGATCGAAACAGATCAAATCTTAATCTTTATGACAAAAATTGGATTTTTAAAAATTTATACATTAAATTAAAATAAATCTCAAAATTTAGGAACTAAAATTAAACGTTTATATCAAATATAAAAGTTGAAATATCAAAATAGTATTTTATATTTTTTTTTAAGTCAAGAATGCTCAATCAAAAAGAAAAAGGAAAAGAAAAAAAAAACATGCTTTTTCATAAATGATAATAACTTAGAGTGAAGGAAAACTAATTAAAGAGAAATAAAGAAGATAGCTTTTTCTTTCTTTCTCCTTTTTTAATGCTTTTAAGTTCTATCATAATATGAAGGTTCTTTTAGAAGTGTACCATTCATTTTTATTTTATTTTATTTTAAAGTTCATTAAATGTTGCTTCACCACATTTATACTTTTATTCAAGCTTCTTTTCTCATTATGCAACTTGTAATAATCAGATCCTTTATCAAACTACAAACGTTTATATCTCAAGTATAAATGTGTGTATATATAAATAACATTTATGACTAGATTTCAATTCATAAAAGTTAGGTTTAAGCAGCGTGTCGAATATTTTTTCCTATCATAATGAGAACTAAATAATTTCCACATAAAGATGGAAAAATTCTATTTAAACTTTTATTATATAACTGGTTCAATCTAAAAATTAATTTTTTACAAGTTTCTTCTAAGAATTAAACGTTATATTTGTAGAGATGAAACTCTAAGAATTAAACGTTATATCTGTAGAGATCTGTAGAGATTGAGAAAGTTTAAATTCTATACAAAATGAGGTGATTATGCTTTCTTTTGGCTTCTCTCTTGTGAAATAAAAAATTGAATAAATCAATAGTGAGCAAATGACTAAGGTACAATAATATTGATCGAAATATTTCTTATTTCTTCTTAATTTTTTTTTAAAACAAAATATTTCCATTCAAAACAAATATCAACCTTGATTAGAGCGAATATATATATCTCAATACAACAACATAAATCAACTTGGGGGAAGATTCCACGCCCAAAAAAGAATTTCAATCCACATCGCCAGAAGAAATAGAAGAACAAATCGAATTCGATGAGATTAATTACATCAGCCACCCTGTTATGAGACCAATGATTGTAACGGAAGGAGATACTCTTAAACAAAGGAATCATCTCCCAAATATCAGCAATAACATTGCTGAGTTCATAAACATCTTTGGGAAATTCTATTTATGACAATAATATAATATAACAAGAATCAGATTCCATCAAGATATCGGAGAGTCTTCAAAATCTCTCTAAAAAAAGTGCAGTAATCCTTGATCTTTTGATTGCCAATCTTTCAATAATGCTAGCAGAAGAAGCTTTGAGACCACCCTTTGAGCCAATCATCACCGGCCTGCTCACACAATCACGAACAATCCACCCTACTCTTCCACTTCCACAACTCGCTTGCCATGAACTATAAACATTCATTTTCTATTCTCACGAAGATGGGGGGAATCCAACTCAAGCCGCCCTTTGACGGACAAGATCCATAATTCCATCCCTCTGCCCCTAAAACATTCACAGAGGCTTATAAATTTACAACATTAGAAATTATACATAATAGAATCTCTTTATCCGCCTTAATATTATTATGAGTTACTAATTTTTTGATTATTCAAAAGTTGTCAAATAACAATTAATTTTGTCATGAAACCCTTGCCAGTAGCTCTCCCCCTAGCTTCCAACCTTAAAAAAAAGAAAAGAAATGAAGTTAGATAAATAAGGAAAAACATTAATTCATGTCCCAATCACTCAGGCACTTTCCCACACAATAAACAAACTTCTTGCGCTTTCAATCCCTTTTTTATTGGATATTAGCTTTGGAATGAATAAAATTATTCAAAATATTCCAAGCCCTATATTAATTTTAGGGGTCATCCCAATTTTCCGAATAACGTTCCATAATTTAGAAGTCTTAGAATGACGAGAAGCCATCTCGGACCATTTGCCATCCACTGCCAAATGGTATGCATTTTTAACCCTAAAATGTTCATTAGCCTTGATATTCCAAATTTTCTTCTTTAACTTCTTTCTTTCGCTCTTCCTCTCTTTTCAATAATGAAACTATTAGAAATACAGACAAAAAAAAAAGAAAAAACTTGTTGAAAAGTAAAGAGATAAAGATGAGATAGGAAGTTGAATCCCACTTAAAGACTAAGATTCAATGAAATTGAGAAATACAGACAAAAAACTTGCTCAAAAGTAAAGAGATAAATAATTCTGCCAAAATTCGACTTACATCCACTAAAAGAATAAGATTCAAATAGAATTACATGAGAGTTTCAATAATACAATGAAAAGCTTATTGCAACTCTAATCTACAATCATAATGTTTGAAAACTGCTACTCAAGACTTTTGAATATTAAATTACTATTGATAACAGATCCCCTGTATATAAGTTATTTACAATTAATAGATTTAATTTATAACAAACTTTTTCGCTAATAAAATAAAGATAATATGTATGAAACATATCATGATTTACAATATAGTATGATGAAGTCCATGAAAATAATTGAAATGCATGCAAGTTAACTTGGAAATTCACGAATAAAAAAATGTGAAATTTATCATCTAAAACAAATAGATCATTCATTGTCCGGTTAAAAATACCATTTTAATTATAGATTTTTTTAGTTTTAGTCCCTTAAATATGTAAAGTCCAATTTTAGTTATGGTATGTTTTGATTTGAAAGAGAGAAAGAGAAATAAGAGAGTTGAACTTATTTGTTTTTAATACATTACAACATCTCACTGACACATCCTTAACTTCTTTTCAATATCTCATCAAACCTCAAATCAAATTTTATATTAAATTTCATTTAAAACAAACATTCCCCAATAAAAATTCTAAAAAAGTTTTTCTAATATTTTTTTTTTGAAACATCAATTTTTAAACAAATATTTCATATTCCTAAATCACTCCATTTCCTTTTCTTCCTCCCTTCCTCTTCTCTCTTCTTAACTTATCAATCCCAAAATTCACGCACCCCTAAATTCTGAAGTTTTGTTTCATTTGGGTTAATAAACTTTCAAATATCTATTTTAATCCTTGTATTTAAAAAAAAAAAAAATCTTAAAATTGGCACCTATGATAAACTTGAAATTAATATGAATTGAAATTGGTTAAAAAAGTGTAAATGATTATAATACAAAGATAAAATGTGGACATATTTAATTTTAAAATTTATATAGGAAAATAGTCTTTTTATTATTATTATTATTTTTTTTATAGAAGTAAACAACATTTCCCCAATGAATAAGTTAAAAAGAAATAACTAGCATAAAAATGGAATAAATTTTAAACTTCAAACACTAAAGTTAGACTTACAAAAATTTAAAGACTAAAATAACCTTAAAATTCAGAGACTAGAATTAAAATTTTAAAAATTAAAAAAATTAAAAAAATAAAACAAATTTAAATGTCCAGTAACCAAACTACTATTTTAAAGTTTTTTTGTAAGGGCATTTTAAGTTTATTTATTAAAATTTTATATGATATTTTAAGCTTATTGTATTTCATAGAGGTGAAGATAGTTAATGGAATGATGAGACTTTAAAAATATGCTCCCTTAACAATATCTCTAAGTATGTAATAGTTTTTCGAATTTAGAAAGAGAAACTCCAAAGTTCTCAAGTTCTTTAAAGTATTATTTAATTTATTTTTTACGACTTTAAGAATTGATATCTCTATCTCTACACTTACACGGATATGCTACCAAATGTTTGTGGGCTAATTGAAGTTTTGTGTGTGTTATGAACCCAAGTATTGTGCTTTTTGGTAGTCTCAAAATGTTTATGAGTTATCTAAAAAGGTTTAATGAGTATTTTCTTATGTTAGTTACTATCTCTATTTTGTTGGTTATATAATTTTGGAACCCAAGTATTATTTTGAAAGATACATATTTATATTTTAGACCACAAGTATTTAAACTTATAAACCTCTCATTGTAATCATAAATCATTAAAAGATTGGTTATTTATATATATAAAAGAATATATTTGTATATAAAAATCAACATTTGTCCGACCGGTAACATATAGTCGCAAAAAGGTTATTTTGTCTATGAGTGATTCATGGTCGCGAGAAACCTATTTCTGTCGACGTGTGAATTATCATGGGCATAAGCTTATTTTTGCCGATGCAACCATGATTCCGTCTGTATAGATAACACCGACGGTTCTAAGCCGACGATCTTGTCCGATGACTTGCTCCCATCGACATTATCTATACCAACGGTTATTCCTATCTATGCCGACTATTTTATCGGTTGCCAAAAACACTCTTTCTTGTAGTGCAAGTTTCGAAAGTTATAACAAAAATATATTTTAAGTTCATTGTTTATATTCAAAAAAAAAAAAAAAATTGCAAATCATCATATGTTAACACTAAACTATTATACTAGTAGGATTGCAATTTTTTAAATAGGTTAATCACACAAACGAGCATAGATCTATTAATATCATGTATGGTCTAGTATCTAAAAGCTGAAATGTTAAAAACATTCATTTCCAAAAGTAACGACCTATGAAATATTAAATTAAAACCAAAATGTTTATAAGTTTAAATGTTCTCTTCATATAATTTTAAATAAAAAGATATGAACATAATTATTTAAATATTTTATAAGACACAATTTAAATTTAGAAACTTAAAATACACTTCAAGTAAAATTAAAAAGTTAGTTTAATTCTTCTGATTTATTGGTGGGAAGTAATCTTAAAAGTTAAAACAAGTATTATTATTAAAAAAAAAAAGAGAAGTAAAGTGAGGATTAGAAGTTTTTTTGAAGTTTAATAACCAAACAGACGTATACACCAATAAAACTCTTAACTTAATATTTTTAAATATGAGATTGATTTAGGTGAGACAAATGGATCTCTATTTTCCATTGCCTGCATACTTCGACATTGCTCCAATTTTATATAGTATATATATATATATATATGTTTGAGTTTTCTCTCAGTATAATAATGTCTCATAAATTAAAAAATGTAAGTTAAAATGTCAATTTGATTCGTACTTGGTGAGGTTGTTCAATTAAAGAAGTTGTAGCCAAAACGTTCTTCCTTTTCATTGATTTTTCATAAATATATAGTACAATGATATAAAATATACTAACCAAATCTAGAAAATATCTACTAACCGAATCTATAAATATCTAATAAATATACCCAAAGAATATTATATGTATAATT
>JBBMEG010003885.1:0-15022 GCA_037832605.1 Cyclanthera cordifolia | reverse complement strand
TAAATGTTTTTTTTTCTATATTGTTTTTTATAACATTTCTCAATTAACACAATTAATAATGAAATGACCTACTTCAAATTTTTAGGAATCATTTAGAAAAAGTTGTCCAAAAATAATTCTACATAGACGTTTAGATATTAAAAATTAAGATAAGATGATATCAGAGTTCAATGTGTATTATTTGACACCAAAAATTACAAGACTCATTCATAACATATGGAGTTTTGGGATGAGTAATTGAATGTTAAGTTATTTTGAGTAATTAGAATGATGAATTTGTTTTCGAGTAATTTTAAATGAAGAGTTATTTTGAATGATAGAGACTGTAATAATAATTCATCTTGATGTGGATTTTTGTAAAATGAATGAAGACAATAATTCGTTTGAATGTTAATATTTATTGTTGAGTTGTAACCAAAAATTAGTTTAAATGTTAATTTTTGTAAAAGAATGGTAGAAATAATAACAAGAATTCAGTGATTTTGAAACGAAAAATTATTTTGAGTGATTATAAATAAATTAGTATTTAGAACGACTACAATAACTTATTTGAATATAATTTTTGGAGAATGAATTAAATGTTTACTTGTAATAGCTCATCTAAATAGGAGTATACAATAGAACTGAAAATCTAAACAACCGAGAATACCTAACCCAAATTGCAACGGTTGAGTTGAGTTATAATTTTATTTGAGTTGAGTTATGATTTTCTAATTTTTGTGAGGTTGGGTTTCGTTCAATCCAACTCAACCCAAACTAAGCGATAATTTATACTGACACATAAATGTGTGCGTGAGATCTTATTAATTAATTTCTGTTTTAGAAGAGATATTAATTAACAAGTAAGATTTTAATATATTGTTTTAATAAAATAAGTAATCTAAGTTCAAGTAAAATTGTATTCATTTGTTTATATATTTACAGAATATAAATAGAGTTGTTTTATAGAAGAAATTAGATATTTACGTAAGAACTCAACTAAAAAGAAAATCACTCAAACTTAACCCAATACAGACTGTGTAAAATACAAAAACAAACATTGAAAAGTAAAGAAGAGAAGCCGAAAACCAAGTGGAAGACAACTAAACTTTGAAACAAGCAAATCAATCATGAAGAGCATATTATGAAATATTTGGAAGAAATTGTCGGATTCATTTTCCCTTTTATTATTGTAATTGTCGGACTGTTTCGCTCTATTGTCTTCCCGAGTGCCCGACATTATTAGAATTAGCGATTGCCGATTTCAATCCCAAGCTTCTTCCTCATCTTAATTTCTTTCTTTTGAGCACTCAAAATTTGACTCTCTCGCACACATTTTGTCTCTACAATCAGATTCTTGAACCAGAGAGAATCCAATGAACTTCCAAATAATCAAAATGTACCTTCTTTATAATTTATAAACCCTTAAAATACAAAAATAACAATAAACAGCAAAAAAAAAAAAAAAAAAAAGAAAAGAAAAGAAAAAACTCATACATATACATACATACATATATATATATATATATATACATACATATATATATATATATACATACATATATATATATATATATATGTATGTATATATATATATATATATGTATGTATGTATGTATGTATATATATATATGTACATGAACGTAAGATTAAAAAAAAACACATTAATTAAATTTAAAATTATATTTCAAGTCTAATATTGGATTATTATAAAAGATGAATTATCATATATAAAAGTTATTATACTCAACAACATGCATCCATATTGATATGGCATTGAACACAAATCTTTATAATTTTGTTTTGTTGGCCATCATTCAAAATACTCCAAATTAATGGAGTTTTGTCTCCTTGTATATAAAAGAACTCCCTCCTAATTTAGCAATGTAGGATCTTGTATGTATTAGCTACAATAACTTCTCTCGAACATTTAAGACTTTACCTAGTATCTTTGTTAGACTCGAAATCTTTCACCCACATTGCTAAGTTAATTAAGAGTTCAGCTCTGATGCCACTTGTTGGGAAAAAAAATACCCAGATAATCTTATGTAATGATATGATATTTTGTCTACTTTGGACATAAAAGATCTCATATCAATGAAATTGTTGCCCCCTTCTTATACGCACAAAATATTCCTCGTAACTTGACAATATCAGATTTTATATACTGGAAGCATTAACAATAATCTTCTCTTCGAACAAAATATAACTCAAACTCTTCAAGACTTATCTCTTATATATGTATTGGGAAGACCTTCCCTCCAACAAAGTATACACCTAAAATCATATGAGGCGTTGGTCTTCTTTGTTTCATACCCAAAATCTTCACCCACATCCTTAAGTTAAAGAGCAAGCTGAAGTATTACTTGCCAACCCCCCGGGGGTAGGCCACGCCTATTGCCGACCCCCTCTCCCCCGAGGTTGGCCAAGCAAGTCTGACTCTCTCGGAGGTCTACCAAGGAAGGCCTCGACCCCTAGGGGTCGGCCCATGCAGCCTCACCTCTCTCGGGTCCGGCAAAAGAAGGTGAGCGCCCCTTAGGGAGAAAGACGTGGAGGTCAGGACTCCCCTAGAGTCGACCGAGTCCAAGTAATGACTGGGTCCGCTGATAACGACCAGGAGTTACGCTGAGTAAGCCAGCCTAAGTGGGTTGATAGTGGATGTTAGGAATCTCCGAAGAGTCGACCGAGTCCGAGTAACGTATAGAGACACTGCACTTCGAGGCGTCCCTCCATTACAACGAGTAAGTCAACCCAAGTGGGTAAGTCTTGGAGGGCAGGACTCCCCCCAGAGCCGACCAAGCCCAAGTAACACACGGAGACGCTGCACCCCATGAGTCCCCGGTTACAACGAGTAGGTTAATCCGAGTGGGTTAGTCGTGGAGGTTATGACTTACCTGTGGACGAGTCGACCGAGTCTAAGTAACGTATAGAGACGCTGCACCCCGTAGCGTCCCCCGTTACAACGAGTAGGTCAGCTCGAATGGGTTGGTCGTGGAGGTTAGGACTTTCCTGAGGATAAGTCGACCAAGTCCAAGTAGCACTAAGAGACGTTGCACACTCGTGGCGTCCTAGCGTTACAACGAGAGGGCTGCACCTTTAAGGGGTCGGCCGTGGAGGTGAGGACCTACCAAGGTTGACCGAGTCCAAGTAACTCCAAAGTCAAGATCGTTACACCTCCAAAGGGTAACGGTCAAGAGTAACGTCTGTATTCATACCCGGCTTAATGACAGACGTTTCTAACGACCGACCATTAAACCACCCATAAGTGAGCTGCAGCGATTACGAGACCGACTGCTATAAGAGTTAATTCATTCTCCATTTCAGGAAACAGATCCTAAGCTAATCAGGCTAAGTATTCTTGCGCCATTCTGAGTTCTAAATTATCCTCATAAAATTCCTTACTGACTTAGGCATCAGAGACCATGTGGCTCCATCACATCCGTGTGTCCTAATTTCGCTGTATTGCAGGCCTTTTCGTACTCAGTTAAACAAATATCAATGTGGATATCCGTTGACCATTTTTGGGCATCAACAGAATCAAATCTCATTTCTCAGATTTTCAAACAAGAGTTTTTATCCTAGAGAGATGATGTCAAATTCTCTCACAAAAGCTTTGCTAGGGTTTCATTCTAGGCAATTCTTGAGTAGCTAACTTCATGAACAATTTCCTCTTAGCTGCTGGAAAAATAATCAAGTAGTTAATTTATAATTTCTGTTAGTATATGGCCTACACATTAATCTTTGGTTATGGAAATAACTAAATCACTAATAGTATACATCAATTTAATAATATATAGTTAATATGTTTAATTAGTTTAGTCATTAACTAATTATAGTTTTTTGTGATTAGTTACTTGAATTAGTTGAAAGGTTTTAAAACCACCTAGCCTAATCTAATGTGGTCACACTCATTTATCCCATTTTGCACTCATTGCTAATTACTATAAATTTGTGGCTTCACTAACTTATTGATTAAGCTTTTGATTCATTTGATTTTAAGAGAGAAATGGCTATAAAACTGTAATTATGTTTAGTGTTTTAAGAAAGGAAAGTTGTGTTGAGAAAAATAAAAGGAGTAGAAGGGCAAGTGTGTAATTTCACAAAGGCATAAAAGAGAAAGAGGAGATAAATTCATTTCCCCTCCTCCTTCCTTCTTTGTTTGGCCGGGAGACCCCCAAAACAGAGGGGTCCTTTTGTAGCACCGAGTAAGTGCTGCCACCACCGCCGCTCCACTCCGATGAGTTCTCCGACCGAAGACTGCTTAGTCGCAGCCGTTTTTTAGGTGTGTACCATTTTTGGTAGTTTTTACTTATGTATTTGTTTGGGTTTTCATCCCAAACAAGAGGGTTTGAAGGTTCTTGGAGATGTTCTTGGTGAGAAGATTTGGAAGACCATAAAAAAGTGAAATTCACATAAACAAAAGGTTGCCTTCTTCCTTTTGCTTGTTTCTTAGTAATTTTTTAGATTTTTCCTTAAGGCAATTTTATTAATCTCTTAGTTTCTTGTAAAATATTGTTTGTATCTTGAATATTTGACACTTTATTGTATATTCTCTCATAAAATTGTCTCACCAGGCTAGTTATTAGGTGCTCGTGAATGTAGGACATACGTACCGAACCACGTAGATCTTGTGTTTATTTTTCCTCTTGTTTTTCTATTTTTCTTGTTGTTGTGCTTGCTAATTTTTTCAATTTAAAAGCATAAAAATCAAATTTCAAGTTGATCGTTCATAGTTTTCATTGCATATTTTAAATACAAAATTGACATATGCTTAGAGAAGGTCGGGATTTAATTTTGTAACAGTATGGTATCAGAGCCTAACTCTAGTTTCCGTCATATGTTAGCATTTACTTTCTTGAAAATTATTGTTTAAATAATCTTGCTAAGTTTAGGAAAATATTCTTGGATTGTGTTCTTGTGAATTTTTTCCTTGTTCTTAGAATTCTTGAAGCAAACTTACTTTCTTGTATAGTTTTTAAAATATTTTTTCTTGAAATGTATAGTTGCTACCGATTTTGTGTTTTGTAAATTTTGAAGGATGACAACAAAATTGAAGTTGAACGGTATGATGGAAAGAGGGACTCCGGCTTATGGAAAATAAAAATGATCGCGGTTCTTTGTCAGCAAAAGGTTGATTATGCTATACCGAAAAAGGAGGAAGTTCTAGAAAACATAACCGAAGATCAATTATCGAAAATGAATAAGGTTGCTTATAGCCTTATCATTTTACATTTATCAGATTCCATTGTAAGAAGTACGAGGAAAAGGTGCAGGTTTTGGAGATTTGGAATAAGCTTGGAATAACATATCAAATGGTATTTGTATCAAGTAAGATCTATCTTAAATCTAGGTTCTTTAGTTTTAAGATGTCTAACAATAGCATGAAAGATAATTTGGATGATTTTCATAATATTGTTTCTGAAATGGAAAATATAGGTGAAGTTTTTTCCGATGAAAATCATGCTATTATTTTAGTAACTTAATTACCCGATGCTATGTTTAATCCGCTATGAAATTTGGTAGGGATGCTTTAACATGTAGTGTTGTTCTTGCCGCCATTAAGATTAAAGACAAGAATTGAAAGAAAATAAAAAATTCAATTCAGAGTCTTTGTTTGTTAGAGGAAGGGTAGAAAGTCGTCCAAAGTACGTTAATAAAAATAGTAAGAGGGTAAAAGTAGGAGAAGGTCTAAATCTAGGGGGCCTAGTAATAATTCTAGGAAGTGCTACAATTGTCATAAGATAGGCCACATAGAAGGTTTAGTCCCGACCTTATAAACAAATTTGGTGGGGAAAGGGAAAGAAGATACTAATGATGTTAACATTAGTGAAGAATATAATGAAGTACTAATGGTTAGCACCATTAGTGATCATGAGAATGCTTGATATCTTAGATTCGGGTTGTTCTTTCCACATAACACCTAATAGGGAATAACTTAGTAACTTTCAAATCGAGGTAGGAGGTAAAGTTATATTAGGAAACATGCTAAAATTTCATGATGAGAGTGTTAAATGTCTTGATGATGTTAGGTATGTACCTAAGATCAAAAGAAATTTAATATCTCTAGGTATGCTACATAAGCTAGGACACACAATTAAATTAGAGGAGAAGTGTTAAAGATCAAGGGATTTGAAAGGCTTATTGAGAGATACACTTTATGCACTAGAAATTCGATGGTTGTAGGGTCAATTGATCTAGTTAAAGAAAACGACACCCGATTTACTCTATGACATAGACGTCTAGAGTGGAGTGGACACCACAATAAAAATGTCGAATGTAATTGGAGTTGAGTAGATTAACTTATTATAAAGTAAAAGTCAGTTATATAAATAGTCAATAAGAACATAGGCCAGCGATATTAATATATTTTTAAAACGAAAGAGTTAGGAGTTTTAATCATTTCATCCATTATATTAAAATTCAAAAAAGGAAAATTTACTTATATTATTAATAATCATTAATATTAGTATTATAAAAAAACATGTGACATACTTATTAATATTAATGACTAAATTTGTTCATTAATTTTTAAAGCCACCATTTTTACAAATATTTTTTATTTCACTAGTCCCATAAATTTACAATAAAAAAAGTCAAATAATAATTAAAAAAGAAAAAAAAACCATTCACACGTGCATTTTACTGGTTTGTAATTATTATAAAAAAGCTTTGACTTTTTAGATCAAAGCTCAATTGTTTGATTGGAAAGCCCATTACGCATCAATAGCCCAGTCATTGACCTAGTGTAGGCCCATAAATGTTTGAAAACTCTTAAACCAAATTCGTTTATTGACCAACAAAATAATTTTTAGGGACAACTTCAATGTCTAAAATTAGGAAATTAATTAGAGAATGTCACTTTAAAAATGTGTTCTAAAGCTAATCTTTTAAATAAAATGATTAAATCAACAAAAATAACTTTGACAATTATACCCCTCACAATCTAAACAAATAAAAATAAAAATGGTTTTAGTAACCACAAATGCAAAAAATCATGAAATATTTTGATCAAATAATCCAATATTTAATTCAATATTTTTAAATAGAAAAATAAAAACAAAAACCCTTCCGAAACTGTAAAAGAGAATTTGAAGTGTCTTCTAAAATCTCAAAGACAAACTAAATGTCATGTGCTTGTTCTGCTTAAGAATTTCAGTGCATTTGTTGCAAGTCTTGTCATCCCCTCTGATGAAGCTCGCACCCACCCTTTGTTTACGAACTTCTAAGAAATTGTTAAGTTTCAAAAGGTACAGTTTTAAACCTACTCATAAATAAAATCTCTATTTTCAACAGATTCTGTTCCCTCACTATATTTATTATATGAGAGCTAGATACCGATTTTCAAGATCGAATTCGTGATGGGACGTTGAATTTGATTACTACCAAATAATGAAACACACCCGTCACTATCCCTTCAGTACCATTTTATAAGTTTCAAACACCTGGTATATTTTTTTTTCAGTTAACTTAAAAAATTTTGGTTATATATATATTTATATATATATAATATATTTTTTTTTTTGACAATATATAGTGTAGAGAATAGAGGAAGGTCATTAGTACAAGTTTTATGTGGATTGAACTACGTTTAATTTGGTTGGAAATGATATCTTTTGTCACGTGTAAATCAATTGTCTCCCTTATCTCATGTTCATTTCGTTTTTATTTAAATTTTTACATATGAATAAACAAATAGATCCATGATATTATTGTTTAATTTTTTTTTTTTGAAATGAATTTAAATTCTATAAATTAGAAATATGATCGTTATTATGGGAGAAAATTATAATTTAATCTCTATTTTTTCAAAAACCAAAATTTAGTACTTATGCTTCAAAAAAAAAAAAAAAAAAATTAGAATTATGTCTAAATAATTTGGTAACATAAAAATTAATGATTATTGTTTGTTCGATGTTCAACTGAATTATCACCAAACAATGAAACTAACGCTCCATTAACCTTTTTGATAAAATTTTCAAAAATAAAATGACAAACTTTTTACTATTATTTTAGTCTTTTACTCTCACTATTATTATAAACGATTATCTAATTAATTAATTTATATCGGTGCAAGCGTGGACTAGTAAGCACGTGAGGGATGTTTGAATGTTGGATTTACAGGTAATTAGAAATATGGATTTACAAACTTTCTTCTAATAATTACATCCAAATGAGTACTAATCAAAATAACTACTCATTTCTAATCACTCAAAATAATTCTTCATTTCAAAATCATTTCTATTTTTTTGTGTTCACTTATATGCATTATTAATTAAATGTAGGTTGAAATTTGATTAATTATTTATTAAGTTATTAGATAAAATAAAAATTTAATGTATATGACTTTTTTATTGTCTATATATACATAATATTATAAACGCATTAATTTCTACTCATGAATCAAAATCTCGTTATTGAACCAACAAAAATCATTAAGAACTTCGAACTTATATTCTATTAAGCAATTATATAAAATAAAAAAGTTAAAAAAAAATTAGTCCCAAAGCTAATTTAAAATTTATATTAATGGAATTAGATTCAATAATCTTAACAATTTATACTATGAAATTCAACTTCGATTTAAAATGGCTTCGAATTTATTAGACAAATCAACCTTCATGGATTAAGACGTTTGAAAATACAATAGTTAATATACGAAAAAAAGTTGGATCAAAATACTATTTTAACCAATAATAATCTAACATAAAAACAAACTTGATAAGTTGATAATAATTATTTAATTGATAAATATTACATAATTAAATATGCAAATTAAAAAAATTTAACATTATTTAAATAAATTAGATATTTTTAATAAAAATCAAAAAAAAAAACTAGAAAAAAGTGACAAATATTAATGAAAATGATGAATTATATTTAAATGAAACAAAATTTTTTAATATAAAATTGTCCATAAAAAAAACAAAAAAACAAAAAAACATACAACTCCTTCACCAACATCCACGTTCAAACGGGTTATTACATGCCACTCTTTTGTAAAATCTATATCCAAACAAGTTATTATCAACTAAAATCTACATTTAGTACTCCATTTTTATGAATTTTTGTTAAAAAAATATTAAAAGTAAATAAATTGATAAATTCTTAGGTGAACATATATTTTCATGGATACGTTCATAAGTATTCGGTCCCATATCGGTGGTCGTTGTTTTACTTTGATCATGGGGTCGAGATTCAATGGGCTAAGACTGTAGTACCCAAGCTGTCTAATATCTGTTGAAAAGGAACAACAAACAACAACCTCCATATTATTAATTTAGGCCTATCATTAATTTTAATGATAATCTAACTATTATTTAGATGCGTGCAATTTCATAATGTAAGAGTTTGGTTAGGTTATGCTTTTTTTCAATTTGAGTTCGATTAATTTTTTAAAAAATCAGAATTTTCGGGTCGGTTTGCGTGTTATGGGGTTGTTCAATTTTATTTAAAAAATAAATTAAAAATGTATATTTTATTTGTAAATGAAATATTATGTTGATTTATAACTTGTTCTATTATGTTGACTTTTTTTTTTTGACAAGTCTATTATGTTGATTTAAACTTTACCATCTCAATGAAATATTCTTTGAAACAATAAATATTAATTCTA
This sequence comes from Cyclanthera cordifolia, assembly GCA_037832605.1. NCBI lineage: Eukaryota > Viridiplantae > Streptophyta > Magnoliopsida > Cucurbitales > Cucurbitaceae > Cyclanthera > Cyclanthera cordifolia. Next base: position 5,430 of record JBBMEG010003885.1, on the reverse strand, counting down.
TAATTTAAAAGTATAATAACCTGATGGTCCAACCTAACCCAACCCGTAAATATAAGGGTTGGGTTCGGTTGGTTTAAAAAATAAGGTTGGATGAGTTGGTAAATTGACCAACTCAAAAATTGGGTTGATCCCTAATTTGAGATTGTTAAAGTTGTAGATCTTGTTGGACTTTAGATTAGAATAGTAGTATATATAGAATGATGTTAGGGTTGTAATGAGTGCGACTAATAGCCTCCACCTTTTCTCTTCCCCTCGCCTTCTTGCTGCCATATCCAAAACTCTATCATGGTATGAGAGCCACGTGAAGGGCTTGCTCTTCTTCACAACAATCCTGATAAGTTTTCTCTCATCTTCTATCTTCTCTTCTCTTCATTTCTTACTTCTCAAAAAAAAAAAAATAAATAAATCAAAATCAAAATCTCAAACCTCAAAATTCTTCTTCTACCCTAGTTTTCTTCAGCGACCCGACCTACCTTTGTGTTCGACCCGACTCATCGTAACTCGACCCGACCCCTTTACGTCCGATCTGATCCGACTCACTCTACCCGACCCGCCTCCTACCCAAGTCGACCTACTTCCTAATAATCCTCCCCTCATCTCCTTATTGTCCATTCTCTTATTTGTGATCTTCCCCCTTCAAACCCTTCAAGAGTTTCTTTCTAACCTCTCAAATCTTCTCTTCTTTCTCCTTGTCTTCTTGTTTTTTTTTTTTTTTTTTTTTTTCCTTTTTTACTTTTCAATCTTCTTCCTCACAACTTTCATTTAAATTGTTCTACATCTTCTTCCTCCTAGTCTCTTCTCCTTTTCCTTTCATTTCCTTGATGCCTTTATTAAAAAAAAAAAGAAAAATAAAAGAAGAAGCTAGTTTCTTCATCCTATTTTTATTCCAAATATCAAAATCAAAAAAAAAAAGAAAAAAAGACAGTAGTCTCCACAGTTCAAAACCGGTTTGGTTCCACAGTTCAAAACTGGTTTGGTTCCGAAGTTCAAAACCGGTTCGGTCAAGAGAGAACACGAGCCTTCAATGCAAAACTGAAGATCATTTAAGGAGTTTTGACAGTATAGAAATTAGTTACTTTAAGATAAGTTTTGTCTAGTTTAAGATTTTATGTTGTTACTGTTTTTTGTTAACAATTATTGATGTAACTTTGTTAGTTTAGCTCTTTCCTCTCAACTTCACTTGTCTACCGACCGTTTGCTTGCAGGGATATTAGATTATTATAGACCATTGGGCCTTAGGTTGCAATAGAAGTATATATATAATGATGTAAGGGTTGTAATAGGTGTGGCTAATAGCCTCCACCTTTTCCCTTCCTCGATAATATTCTCTCAGTTTCTCTCTACCTCAACAATAGCTTCCTCATCTTCTTGTTGCCATATCCAGCGAGTCTTTCCGTCACGCGCCGCCGCCGTCGACTTCTCCGGCCACGCGCCGCCGTCGGTCGCCAGAACATTTTCGGGTACTTTTTTTTTGGTAATTTCGACGCCCTGAACTCGTTTTTGATAGTTTTAAGGCCTAATTCTGACGTTTTAACTCTGTTTCACTTAGCGTTTGTTGGAGAACTTCCGGAAAACGCATTTCGGACCTATAGGAGCATCCCGAGTAGGAACGAGCGAGGTAAGGGAGTTAAATCCTCGTCCCGAACTGTTTAATTGAATAAATGCATGTTAGGTAATTTTGAATATTACCGGTTGGGAATGATAGTGTCCAATATATGTGGTTGTTTGTGTAGAAATTGTAATCGTTACTATATGAAACCTGTTTAGGTCTCGGAAACGGGTTGGCTTAGCCCTAAAGGGGTTTCCCCGTTGTAACAAAATGAAACAGAACCGGGTAAGCTTATCCCCGGTAGGGATGCCCCAGTGTGTGAACCACGAGGGTTCGGGATGGCTTAACCTTCGGGTTGCCCCGACGTCGATGTTTTGTTATCTTCTGTTTGTTTAATTATCCTGCTTATCATTAATTGTCTTACTGATATACGATTTGACTCGTTAATTGTACCTTGGTTAGTTATAATACTCACCCCCTTTCTTTTTCTTCTTTGGTAATCCACAGGTACGCACGGGCTATACCAGGATGGCTGATCTGGCGCAGCGGAGACCATGGACATAACGAGTCTTTATTTTTACTTCATGCATCACATTAGTTCTTTCTTTTCTCATGTTTGCTAGATGAGGAGCTGGCTTTTAGTGTTAAAACTACTTTAAAAACACTGTGTTTTCCTTTTACTGTTGGACTTCTTTTCTTGAAGGAGTACTCCGAATCTTTTGAAAACTTGTGTTTGTTGATGTTTAAATCTTTGAGGATTTGATAGGTTATTATGCTTCATTAAAATTTTTTTTTTTTAAGGATTCTTTAATTAATGCATTTGGGCAAGGATTTTGAGAGCCCTTTAGAGAGTCGAGTCCTTACATACTATACATCCCCATAAACAAGGTCAAGACTGCTATCCTTAATATGACATTACCTTGTTATGTAGAGGAAATGCAAGAAGTAAAAGAAGCGCAGCTACAGCTGGAGACAGGTCGGCCGTAGTTTCCTAGCTTTCCCTTGTTAACCTTATATAGAATAAATGAGGATAGAAGCAAAATATACGGTAAAATATATTTAGACATAGTAGAAGTAACTTTAATCAAACTAGTGTTAGAACTAGATGAACAACTTTCATTCTCATAACCTAATCCACTTTTACAATGAAGTGTATATTCATGTCAATAGTTTTATCAAATATTTGTGAATTAGGAGTATTTTTTTAATAGATACTTTTAGTTGCTTTCTTTGTGGGAATCGTTAATTAAAATAGGCATCAAACATAAAGAAGATTTATTACATGTCTCATCCCAATGTGTCATGCAATTTTTCTTGATTTTGAGAATTTTTATCCTCATTTCCCATCAAATAAATTATTAGTAATAAAAGAAAGTTTTTCTGTACTATACATATGTTCCTGAAAATTCCAAACATCTTAAGCATATTCAAAATGTACAATTTTATCATATATTTTATTATCTAAAGCAAAACATATGATTTTCATGACTTGAACATTATAAGAGATCAATTTATCGTTTATTTTAAAATTTTGATAAAGCAGGTTTGTACACATACCAAAAATTTAAATCAATATCAAGTAAAAATATTTTCATTCTCTTTTTTCATACATCATAATTTAGAACATAAAAAAATAAATAAAGGTAATTTATAATGCAATGACCTTTAAGAATATTTAAAGTTGTCATAACTCTATCAATTAAAATTTTCAAAGAATTTTTCCAAACTACGAACACTAATGGAAGGAGTGCAACTCAAACAATGGATATTAAATGCAACTTTTTGAAAAAAAAAATTGATTAGAAATAAGAGTAACTCGCTCAGATACTAATTGTAGGATCGAAGGCAACACTATAGGAGATGAATATAGGGTTTGCCAACTTTTTAGTTCTTTAAAAATAAAATTATGATATAAACTTCGTTAACTAAAATCACTCAATAAACCAAATATAATATGCAATAACGAAATAACGGAATGTATAAGTTAAGAGAAAATAAAGACACTAAAGTCTTAAATTTGTTCGAAAAATTATTACTCTACTTTTCAAGACTTCTTCTTGGTATTTTATTGGTGATCTTCTTACAGGGTGAGAAGTAAACCTCCATGACCTCTTTTTCCTAGGCTAAAGATAAACTTAAATTCTTCTCACGGGTTTAGGATGAAACCACTACAACTCTTGTTCTTAAACGAAAGATAAACTCAAATTCTTTTATTGCTTCAAGATTAAACTTATTTAGTTTTCTCACAACTCAAGGTGTACCCACACTTTAATAAAAATAAAGAAAACAAATTTTACAAAATATTCCTTGAAGGAAAGATACATGCTTGAACGCTGACAACTTTTTCACTAAATTGTAATATGTCAATTAAGAATATGTGAAATCAAAACGTTTGAACTTGTTTAGAATGTATATGTTACGCTTTAAAAATTCATAAGTTGAGACAATAAATTTATTGTAGAGAAGATAAAATGCAACCGTTAAATTTAAGACAAAATGATCGAGAAATGAGATTTGATAGAGATATGATGAAATATGACATTTAGATTTAGGGCAAATATAATATATAGATGAGATTAGTAGAAATGTGATGGAAAGAGATTTGGTATAAAAAAAACAATAAAAAAAAAAATTGTTTTCTTTTTCATAGGCAATTTTTCTTCTAAAATCTATTTGTTCATATCTTCTTCATAATAAACACTTAAAACTCCAAAAGTATCAATATTAAAATTCGAGTTTGTTATCGACAAGACTTTAATTAATTAAAAGTAAATAATTTGAGATAAGTGACCAAAAAGCCATCAAAATTATTTTAGCTAATATTACAAATTTGCAATTAGTTTCTCTAAAAATACTTAGACTCGTAAATCTAACCAAATATTAATGAGGATAGACTAATAATGATATCTCACTAACTGTTTCAATTTTAAAATGTTTTGTTGATTAATAAAAAATTATAAAATATATAATAACAAATAAAAATGATTATGTCAATTTCATACATGGGTTTTAAAATGATCAAATATGCATTTTGAAATAATCTAAATTTTAATGAAGTAGCGTTGAGGAATATTTATGAATTACAACAGATACATTAATGAAGAACATAAAAAAAAGGTTTAATAATAAATGATAACTATTTTTCAAAAAAGAAAAAAAATAAATGATAACTAAATCCTAGTCTTTTTTTTTTCTTTTTGGAAATATAACTGTGGAGTAGTTGCCAAGCATTAATAATGGCAATAATTAATGGCTATTATGCAGCTTTGCTACATAATACATTTTTAAAATATTTTAAATGATTATTTGGAGAGGGGAAAAGATTTCTTCACTTGTTTTAGATCTTTCTCTTGCATTTCCTTTATACTCTCATTATTGCGCTTTGTTCATACTCTTTTAGAAAGTATAGGTTTTTAAAAAAACATCCGGAGCTTACATATATTAACATAACTTAAGCATGGCTAATATTTTAATATTTTAATATTTTTTAAAATCACTTTTTAAAAACTTTATTCAAACGAGTTATTACTACAGTTTCTCCTTTCTAATCATTCAAAATAATCTATCTTTTCAAATCATTCAAAATAACGAACATCCCGGCCTCACATATCAACATAAATCAAGAATAATCAGTTGTTAATAAAAAAAAAAAACAATAATACAGGCAACAATACATGCTTGCTTACAGAACACTCATGTATATGAATTAGCAATTTACACATCAAGCAAGTTCAGATAACACATATACATGTTCATTAACCATGAATCACTACTGGGGGCGAATGGATCTTTATCTCTTCAAGCTAAGACATATTTTGAAGAACTGAACAACTAACCTCAAATGAGCTAAAGAAACGAGTATAACAAGCAAACATTGGTCT
>JBBMEG010003857.1:0-38910 GCA_037832605.1 Cyclanthera cordifolia | reverse complement strand
AACTACAATTCAAATAAACAACCACCAAATACACCTATAATTTATTAATTTTTTATACATATGAAATGTTTTTTTTTAATGTTGCACTCAACTTTAATATATAGGTTTTAAATCAAAATTTTATGTTTGCTTTTTATCTAGTTTATAATCAGTTTACAAAATTTAAATTAGTCTATGAAAGTCATTTTTACATAAATCAGTTTCAATAATAAATATATTTTAAATTATATTAATTAATAATCAATAACAAATTATTTTTAATTTAACAAATAAACCGAACCTCTACTTTCTTGAAGTTGACAGTGACCGTCACCAAAATAGCTGCCATAGAGAAAAAGAAATCAAGCAGATTTAAAAAAATGGGGATGGGAAAGCCATTTAAAATAAGGCGGGTTGAGTACAAAATAAATCTCACTGCCAAAAAAACACATTAAATACAATTACAAAACAAATGCCAATTCAATATTAATACTCAAAAAAAAATTAAATACAAAAAATATAATTATAACACATAATATCTATTATATATATAAAAAAATGTTCAAGTTGAAGTAAAAGATCCCGGAATCAATTTGTACAAAATAAACAAAATAATTGAAGTTAATGTAGATATTTACCAAAAAAAAAAAACAAAAGATTGCAATAACTATATTCATGGTTATTATTATTATTATTATTATTTTATAAATCATCTAAATTCCATACCCTTCCAAGCAGATTGAAGAAGTAACAAAGTAACATACTCTACATCAAACACCAAAAAAAATCATCTAGGCTTATGAACAATAAGAAAAAATTAACAAAAAAATTTAGAAAATCATTAACAATAACCAAATAAATCTTGGTTACAATATGAGTCGAATCTCCAACCATGCCATAACTAATCTCGGCTAGAAATCTCCAAAAAATTAAAAGCGTGGGCTTCAACAAAAAAAAATAAAAAGGGGAAACAAGGGTTAATGGAAAAAAAAAAACAAATAAAAGAAGAAAATAGGTTAGTGTTACCTCAACAAATCTAAAACCTTTGTTGCAATGGGAGGAATTTAGATGGACATTTCAGTTGGGAGGGGAGAAGGAAAAATGATCACTTTTCAGTTGGGATGGGAGAAGGAAAAATGATTTTTTTTTTTGAAACCGCACAAATATATTATTTGAGTACAATTTTTGTAGTTATTATCTCATTTCTTTACCATTAATCTTAGTTGGTAAAGTCGTCAGCCAATTATGACTACCCATCAACCTGTCAATGTGAGAAAATCCCAAGAAATAAGGAGGAGGATCACGTGAGAGGGAAGAAACAAGCAAAGATTAAAGTGAAAATATTCTCTCTCTCTTATGCAGTAAACTAGTACTTTTGGCATTATCATTACAAAGAAGAGTAATTTTCTCACCATCTCTTGGAACGGGGGTTGCACCCAAACAAAAAAGGTCAGTTTTTTTTTTTCTTTCTAATTTAGATGCCAAACAAACAGAAAAGTCTTCGACTTTTTGACCTACAAATAAACATCAATGAATCAAATCCATAAAGAGTTAAAAAAAGAAATAAAAAAGGATTCAATGAAAATGGCAATTTAAAAGAGAGGGTACCCTTCCCTTCACATGGTAAAAGCTACCCTTCACTTCACTAGACTAAAAAAAAAAAAAAAAGATTTTAGGGTTTAGGGTTTGTTGTTGGAATTGAAAGCTGCCCTAAACTCAATTCCTTGGTGCGAGTTTTTCATTTCTTACATCAAATCCAAAAGTCGTCTCTGTTTCTTTCTTTGACGGTTAAATCTCACTGGAGAGTAATTGATATTGTGGGCGAGTAACCGGCGGTGGATTCGTCTCAAAACACGACGAACTTGTTGAAAATTATCGGCTGTGGAGCTCTCTGGATTGGAAGAAGTTGGAGATGGAAAGCATAAACAACAGCGTGGATACGGTTAATGCAGCCGCTACTGCGATAGTCTCCACCAAGGCTCGAGTTCAGCCTCCTACGCCTTCGGTTGGTGATTTTTTTTTTCCTTGTTTGTTCTGTTGCTTGATCTTGTTTTGGAACTGAGAATAGTGAGATTGAAGGAAAAAAAAAGAAAGAAAGAAAGAAGAAATTGAAAATGAAAGGACAGAGACTAACATAAGGAAAGAAGATGGAAAAAAAAAGAGGTTTTTCAACTCGGGTTAACCTAGGAATTTGGGCAATTTTTTTTAATTTGACTGACGCCAACTGAAGTTTCAGATATCCCTCTGCCAAACTCGATTTTAGATGATTTTGGGGGTTAAGTTAATTCGGGTTAACTTAACCCCTCCCTCAAACGTGCCCTTAAGTTTCCATCATATTTCATATCTCTCTAACCAAACACCCTCGCCATAAAGTATAAACTAAATGCCCTAGTTGAGAACTGTCTCTCTTTTCACTCTTTTTTTTTGCAAAAAACAAGCCGCCGAACAGCCTTCCTCGTTGGGAAAAAGCAGTGGCCCTGTTTCCTCTGCTTTAAAGAGTTAGAAGCTGCTACGATTTCGTCTGTCTTTGTCATCCATCGTGTATTATTGTTAAGATTGCCAGAATCTGACACCTGCTGTGAAGAAAGAAGTTGCTAGATATTCGTCCAGTTGGCATCGCTAGTGGATGCCACACCCGAGATTACCACGAGTTCAGCCACAATCGTCTGTGGCTGACTCGTCGTCCATCACTGTTTTCCGCTGCCATCCACCACTAGATTTTCGATGTGTGTTATATTTTGGTGAGTTTTTTTCCTTTTTGGTGTTAAGAACTCCATGGAAGAAGTAACATGTTTTGAGAAGAAGCAAAGACAATTTTTTTTTTGTGGTGTGTTAGATCCTTTGTAACTAAACACCTTTTCTTTTTATAGATGGAAAAATAGCAAAGTTCTTGCTACCAGTTGGCTACCACTACTTCCACTAACTTCCTAAAAACTAGTTCCATTTATTAGCTATCATTACTTCCACTAACTTCCTTAAAAACTAGTTCATTCTTAATGGAGAATAAACAACAAAATAAATCAACAAAAAACAAGTTTATACCTACAATGACTCCCCAAAACCTGTTTAACTATGGTGAATCAACTTTCCTCAACCCAGTTTTCTCTCCTAACTCCAGCAACCTTTGTCTTACTTATGGCTTCGTCAGAATATCCGCTAACTGTTCATCTGTGTGTTCACATATTCCTGTTCAATAGCTTGAGTTTTCACACATTGAGGAATAAAATGAAACCTGGTGTCGATGTGCTTAATTCGATCATGGTAAACATGATTTTTTGCCAACGCTATAGCTGACTTGTTGTCAACATTAAGCTTGGGTTTTACTTGCAGTTGACTAATGTTTCTTAAAATCTTGCTGAACCATACTTGTTGACACATTCCAATAGTTGCGGCTATATACTCAGCTTCACATGACGACAAAGCCACCACCTTCTGCTTCTGCGATACGCAGGTTATTGGATTTATTCCCAAATAGTACAACACTCTAGTTGTACTCTTCCTATCATCGATATCCCCAGCCATATCACTGTCACTAAAACCTACCAGCTCCATATTCAACAACTTCTTATAAACACAACAAAAACTAAGAGTACCTTTCACATACCTTAATTTGTTTTACTATTGTAAGATGTGAAGTTGTTGGTGCCTCAATGTTGGGCGGGTATTAACTAGATAGCGTAATCCTCTAATAACACTTCTGTAAAGTGCTTTGTCAATCGCAGGTTCTCCATTCCTATGTTTGCTCATCTTCGTTCCAAGAATCAAACAAAGATTGCACTCCCCCATTCTAGCTTCTCTAGAATTTTCCTTGTATATCCGGCCTGACATAAACTGATTGACTCACTGCTTTGTCGTACTCCAATACCTAAGTAATAGCTCAAAAGATCAATATCACTCATCTCAAATTTTTGTTGCATCTTTTCCTTGAATTAAGCTATAACTTGTTTGTTTGAGCCAGCTATGATTAAGTCATCCACATATGTATCCATTATCATTGCTTCAACTCCATTATTTTTTTAATAAAACTAAGTGACTGCAAACATTGATCAAGTTTAAAATTTCAAGCCATTGGAGCCTGTTTTAATCCATACAAGACTTTACGAAGTTTTAATACTATGTTTGGATTTTCTTTGTCATCGAACCTATCTGGCTGAGCTATATGCACGTCCTCTTCTAACTCGCCATTCAAAAATGTTGTCTTCACATCCATGTGATGTACTTCACAATTTTAATTGCTGCATAGGTAAGAATTAGTCTCATTGTTTCTAACTAGGCCATCTACACCAAATTACTGTGCATATCCCTTTACTACAAGTCTTGCCTTAAGATCTCTCCATCTGCATTAAATTTAAAAATATATTTGATGTTGATTGCTTTAAGATTCTTCGAAAAATCTGCGAGTTCCCATGTCCTATTCTTTTAATGGAGAGAATTTTAGACTTTATTGCATTCCTCTAGTTTTCATTCTTAGTAGCTTCTTCATATGAGGTTGGCTCCTCTATAGAAAGAAAACAAATGCCCACTGCTTATTTCTCTGTTTCGTTCAGTGCTATGTAAATATCTTCTAGAGACTTGAAATTTTTTGGTGTCGACGAGCTTGATAATGATGCATTTAAGGTACTGTCTGGCGTTGATAAAGTTGAAGACAAATTTTCTCTTAGCCTTTCATCTGAATCAACTTCCATTTGTTCAATGTTCCTCTGCTCCTTCTACTATGATTTTCTGAAATTTGAACATTAAATGTTCTTCTTTGCTCATCATCACCGTTTGTGATTTCTTCCCAACACCACTTCTTCTCCTCTTCGAATGACACATCCCTACTCACCATAATTCTATTCTTTCGTGGGTTCAATAGTCTGTAACCTTTAGTTCCATCTTCATATCCCAACATAATTGTCTTCACACTCCTATCAACAAGTTTAGAAAGGTGTGAATACATATTCTTGGCATGAGCAAGACACCCAAAGATTTTAAATCACTTTTGGTATCTTGTCAAACCAAGCTTAATACGTTGTACCATATGTAACTCCTTTTGTTGGAGATCTGTTCAGAATATACACGATAGTTTTAACAACTTCTCCTTAAAACTTTGCAACCATCTCTTTGCTCTTCAGAATATACACACAGTTTTAAGAACTCTTCAAAACATTGCAAGCATCTCTTTGCTCTTTAACATACATTTGGTCATCTCTACAACCGTTCGATTACGCCTTTCGACTACGCCATTTTGCTGCGGTGAAAATGGTGCAGTAAGAAATCTTTTCATGCCTTCATTCTGGCAATAGTCTTTAAAAGAAGTAGATACAAACTCTAATCGATGGTTTGTTCAAAAGCTTTGAATCTTCGTATCTTTCTCTACCTTCACACTGATCATGAAGTTCTTAAATACCACCAGTTTTTCAACAAAAACACCCACATAAATCGTGAAAAATCACCCACTAATAACGTAAAATATTTGTTACCTCAATATGTCATTGGCGAAATAGGTTAGCATAGATCTCCATGGACAAGATCCAATGGCTCATTTGCACGACATGTTGCTACTTGCGAAAAAGGAATCCTATGCTGCTTTCCAATTAACACCCATCATAGAACGGTTGGCCTAGGTGATTTTTGGCAATCCTTCAACCATTCTTTGTCATTTAATTACTTTAAAGAGTGAAAATTTAGGTTTCCATACCTCGCATGCCAGAGCCAATCATCATTACTGATATTTGCCATCTTGTACATGATGCAAGCTTCATCTTTGCTATATACAATCTGTTGGATTGTCTGGTCACCATAATAATAAACTCCTGGTCCTTTCATAGATCTTCATCACACTGTTCTCTATGACAATTTTATTTCCACCCTCGTCTAGTTGTCTCAAATTTAGTACGTTGCTTTTGAGTTTGGGTATGTAATAGACTTGTGATAAGACCAAGTGCTCATCGGTTTTGCATTTGAAGAGCACTATTTATCGACCATAAATGCCTATCACAGAGTTATCACCGAAACGTACCTTTCCAACACCAGATGTGTGTGTTCATAATAATAATCAACACACCATTCTTTCTCCAGACATGTGGTTGCTTGCTTCAATATCTAGATACCTTAAACTTTTGGCTCCAATATTTATTGTTGGCGCCACTATAGTTTCATTCAGCATCACAAAATCAGGGTCTTGTCACGTGTGTTTTTAATTTCACACGCCTCTATCATTAGTAAAGAGGATTCCCCATCCTTCTACATCTCTATCAAGTTGGATTGTTTGTCTTTCGGGGAACACTCTGATGCCAAGGGTTCTATCTACTGACAACTGTAACATTTAATTTTAATTTTGTCGAACTTCTTCTCTAAGTTTGTGCCCATCCTTCATCTCCTTGATGCGAGTCACTTCTTCCACGATATCTCCCTTTTCCACGACCTCGTCCTCTACCTCCTTTAGAAGTTCCTTGATCTTTCCATTCTTTCTTTGAGGATTTTGCATTCTTTCGTCCCTTTCATTCTGTACGAGTGAGGAGAACGATTTCATCTTTTTCTCCAAACCTTTGCAACCTTTCTTCATATGCCTTAAGTGATCTAATAATCTTATCAACAGATTTCGTTTTGAGATCGCGAAACTTCTCAATTGTTAAAGTGATTTCAAGAAACTTTGCGGAGGTGGATCGTAGAAGCTTCATAACTACTTGGATATCATCTACAGTATTGCCGATGCCTCTCAATTTGGTGATACTAATGATGAGTTTTCCAGAAATCCATCTTCAATGCTTCAAACTCCCGCCAGAGGGTATGCATTCTAACTTATTTCACTTTTTTCGTCCTTAGATTCATATTTTTCAACATGATCCAGGCTTCTTTGGCCGTTTTCCTGGAATTGTAGAAACGTATCTTCTCCAGTACTTTGATAAATAGTTGCCAAAGGCATCTTATCTTTGCGGTTATCTATTGTTCTTGGTGATTCAATTGCCTCTCAAACGCCTTGTACCATCATAAATACCTCTATCTTAATCGCCCAAGCTGCATAGTTGCATCTTGTCAACATTGGGTATTTGAGTGTAACAGATCCCTCCTTTCCTTGAATCTCTACACTTATATTTGAGGTATCATCTTCTATCGCACCAGTGTTTTGGCTCTTGTCACTCAATTCCTCTCTCATTTTTTTGATCTCTCTTTCTCTTTTCTCTCTTATTGACCGCTTAATCTCTAAGTGAAACATGATTGAAAACAAGCCTTGATCTTGAAGCTCTGAAACAAAATGTAAGTAGTTTTGAGAAGGAGCAAAGACACTTAATTTCTTTTTTTGTGGTGTGCAACATCCTCTGTAACTAAACCACTTTTCCTTTTATAGATGAAAAAATAGCAAAGTTCTTGCTACAAGTTGGCTACCACTACTTCTACTAGCTTCCTAAAAACTAGTTCCATTCATTAACTACCACTACTTCCACCAACTTCCTAAAAACTAGTTCAGATTTAGTGGAGAGATAAACAACAAAATAAATCAACAAAAAACAAGTTTATACCAATACTGTATTCGAGAGGAGTTTGAAAGCTTATGTGGTTAGTTTAAAAGGAATAGGGTATTTGGAGAAGACAACATATAATGGAATTTAATTATTTTTGTGAAAACATGAGACCATAAGAGTTTATTGAGTTTGAATATTAAATATATATTTTTGAAAGTCGATGGGATCCACGTGGGTTGTTGATAAGTTAATGTTATTTGACTAATTAAGAATTCACAAAAGAATAATTAACTTTAAATGTTAAATTGGTTAACTTATAGGAGATCCAATATGTATAGAGTAAAATCCAAATAAGCCTTTTAACTAGTCAATTTGTAAAGAGCTATATGTTGGATATCAATATAAGTATTTAATGTTGGACATTTAATGTCATAAGGTTATTATTTTCTTAAATTACACATTTAGTATTCAAACGTCATTCAATCTTATCATATTAATTGAATTGATGACGATATGCCCATGATTATTGGAAAAGTTTGTTGGACATACACGTGGAACAAGTTTCGAGTCAATAACCTAAACGTCTATATCATATGAACTATGGTGGGGTTGCAAGAGTTGCGAATGACCTGACTCTGGTTGTTCATGTGGAGACATGTGCGTGCGGGTGCTATGCAAAAAGAAGTTTTTGCATAAGATGGACCAAAAGTTTTATGATCGAGCTAGTAATTCTTTTGGTCCATCTTATGCAAAAACTTCTTTTATGAAATCGTTCTTCGATGTGCATGGGTGAGACCAGTCAAACAACGTTGGGTCAATAAGGCTCCTACATTGAAGATTGTCGTAGTGAGTGGCCAAGAATGCAACGTTACAAGAAGAAATTCACGTCTTCCTTATTATTAAGGAAGATGTACAATTGTTCCCTTAAGAACTGATTTTGGGGCTTGAACAAAGGGTAACCGCCTTTCATTGGCTCAAAATGACACTAGTTTATAGTGAGACTATAAACAATTTTTTCATTAGTGAAATCAATGGCGCTTAAGGAGAAAGATATAATCACAGGGGTAGAACAAATTTGTTGTCCTAGTTGTTTATTATGAACAAGATCCGAAGGATCACATGATATATATGACCGAATATATCCATATACGTTAACTTGTCCTATATTGTGAAGGAGTTCAACAAAGGCATTTAGTGGGAATAAGTTTGTTGTTAACAAAAATGAATTGGATCTCGGGTCATTGTAGCTTTCAACCTATATATCCACTGATCCCCGTGCTAACTCATAATTGCTGGAAGATTATTTTATTAAAAACTAGATTTAAGAGTTTAAATTCAAAAATTAATCTTGTTTGACATAATTAATATGAGCACTATGTTTAATGGTTAAACTTAATTTATTAATATATTAGATATATTAATTAAATACTTATTAGAAAAATATCAAAGAGAATTTTTTTTTTTAATTTAATGAAAAAATTAATTAAAAAAATTAATTGATAATTGTTGGGAGAACTTAGCTTTTAATATGTTGAACATATTAATCATTGGGTAATTATAAAGTTGAGAATTATTAATAATATGTTGACATATTATGTTTAATAATTATTTGATAATTATTTAATAAAGAATATTAATTAATATGTTTTCCATATTAATTGGATTAATAGTTATTGGATAATAATTAAGGTAGAGAACTAATATTTTTGATATATTAATTTATTGGATTTATTTATTTGATAATATATCAGATATATTATGGAATTAAAATTTATTGGATAAATACCAATTAAAAATAAATAATAAAAACATATAAGATATATTAAGAAATTCTAAAAATTTTGTTTCCTAAATTGGGGATGGAAATTTCTTCCCATTAGGGGAGGGATGAAAATTTTCAAATTTCTATTTTAAATAGAGAGGGAAGAAACTTCTCAATATCTTTTAATATTGGATATTAAAAAATATTATTTTTTCAATAGTTTAAAATTTGCTTTCCTCTATTATAAATAGAAAACATGTGAGATCTTCATTCTCATTCCACTCAATTCTCAAATAGAGAAACCCTTATGAAGTTGAGCTCTCTTTTTTCTTCTAAGTAAACGTTTCAAGCTCCGTTCTCTTAAAGACTTCCAACCAAATACTTAGTGTAACAAATAAGCCATAGGCTAGAAGGTTGAACCAGGCCAATCAAGGAAGGTCAAGAGAATCTGATCGTTAGCCTACTTAACCTAAAAACCCGCCAGAACTGATTAGAGGCATCAACAAGGCGAGTCTTTATTTTACAACATGTCAATCACCTAGGAATCATCCATGTAGATTAATTGGATTATCCGAAATTAATTAATTGGATTAATTAATGAAAATTATTTTATCATCCATTACTCATGATTCCCAACATTATCTATGTGGCAAGAAGGGTAATTCCATATAAGTTTAATATTTGAATGTTGATTCCATAATAGTAAAGTTTGACCAAAGTTATATTATGAAATTTAGTCTTTGACCCATTTGTGAATAGTGAACCTTCATCATCCTTAAGAGCTAAGTTTTTAGTTGACTTGCATTAATCAGCCTTGATCGAGTCAATTGGGTTTGGTCGAGCCTGACGTCTCAAAATGTGTTTTTTAAAGTTAGGTCCTCTTGAGTAAAGACGATGTCTTGAGTCCATTTTTTAGTCTGTTTCGCAAACTAAAGCCTAATTAATGTTATATTCTCATTTAATTATTTATGGTGTTGAGATGATTTCCTTGGACTTGTTGGGAGCATTCTATATACATTCTAGGTAAGGATTTCTTACTGTGAGTTATATGAACCATATACGCTGTCTTATAATTACATTCCTATAAATATATGGTGAATAGTTCTTGTATGTATGTATGCATGACCTCGCATGTGGAAAGTTAGGGCAGTTAGATATCTTGAAAATAAAAGATAAAACATGTTGTATGCTATGCTTCATAGTGCTATGTGATTTATCTGTGTTATGTAGTAATTGTAGGAATGAAGTTGTTTGTGAATATCTGTTAAACTATATCATGATTTTATGTCCAATTGTATATATGTTGCTTGAAATATCATACTATGCACATGCTAGTTACTGTTTAGTATGACGGGAGTACTAAACATGTAATTAGGATGCTATATATTGTATATATTTGTGTTCCCATCTTGATTTACCGCTTAGTGGTATAAGACACTAAGTAAGTTTACCTTGGTAGTTGTATAGTCTTTATGCGATTCCAAGATAGATGTTTTAAAACTCATCTTCTAGAGGTTTTATAGAGGATGAGATGTACCATGCCCAATCACAAGTTGGAGATGGGAGGTACTTGCCTCTTCCAACAGTCAGAGATGTGATTTCACATGTCAGCCCCTGCAAAGCTTTTTTTTTTCTCTTCTAGAGTAGGACCTAATCGTAGTGTAAGCCTACTATGAGAAGGTCTTCAACATTAATTGATGGATTAGTCTTAGGCTAACTGAGCTATTTACAAGGGCCTTGACCAGCTATGACTCAACGACCGCCATTTATTTTAGGGTGTATGTACCTATAGTTAGACAGTTTGTATAGGCCTACACCTATCAAATTTTTAGCAGCATCTAGTATGTGTGCTTACACGCTCTAGGCTGAATGGAAGGCGACTTTCCTGGGATAAAGACGTAAGTAGACCATTCCTTGTTAATGTCTAGATCCATTAGTTGAGTGAACAAACTTGGGGCCTCATAAAGGAAACATATGCATGCTCTTTGCGTCATCAACAAGGGAGACATCTACTTCTCCTTAACATATCCTCCAAAATTTAGTTGACCCTGTCAGTCTGACCATTAGTTTGAGGATGAAAAGCAGTGCTGAACTTGCACAAGGTTCCAAGACCTTCCTGCAATCCCTCACAAAAGCGCGAAGTGAACTAGGCATCTCTATCTGAAACAATACTAACGGGTACTCCGTGATAACACACAATCTCCTTTAAGTACAACAATGCCCACTTCTCAACAGAGTAGTCAGTGCTCCTGGTATAAAATGGGCGCACTTCGTAAGTCGGTCCACAATCACTCATATCACGGTGAAACCTCTCGGCGTCCTACGGAGACCCGATATGAAATCCATAGAGACGTCCTCCCACTTTCACTCTGGAATGTTCAAAGGTTGCAACAACTCTACTGGCCTCTGCCTTGACGTTTTTACATGCTAGCAAGTTAAACATCTGTTGACATACTCAACTATATCTGTTTCATATTATTCAGCTAGAAGCTTTGCTTCAGATCTTGATACATCTTGGTACCGCCTAGGTGCCAAGCAGGAACCACTAATCTCTGTCTGAATTGCAACCCACCATTAGATGCAACTGGTCAGTCATTACCACCATGCCAAACAAAACTGTCAGACCTTGGTCCCTCTGCTGACCCTTCACAATCCCTTGTCTCAACGAAGACTGAATGGTCAACCGAGCTAAATGCACTTAGTATTCAAATCCAAGAATGCAATTACTATGCCATTCTCGTTATACGTTGGGCTACTTAGTTTTGTTGATAATTATTTGGTACGAAATAGATTTGTACTAGATTCTAGGGTTTTATTTTCAGATTATTGGTTATATTTATAGTCAAATTAAATATAAATGTTATAGCTCTATTTTTATGATATCAACAAACAAAATCTCAAGATTTTCGAATATCTTTGGAAGGTATTTACCTTGAGATCTAATTCAAGAAAGTGTTGGTTTGACCAATATCTTTGGAAGATAGTTAGGAATATCTTGAATATTTTGAATCAGATACAAAAATATTTTTATCTCTTACAAACCCAATATTTTTGGATAATATAAAGGTATATTTTATGGTTAATATTCATAAAATTTAAAAGATAATTAAATAAAGATTATAAAATTAAATCAATTGTCTTGGGAATATTTTGATGAATTAATTTTATAGAAGTCTTTAACGTGAAGTTTATTTAAATATTAAAATATTTTTGAAAAATATTTAAAAGACAGATAGTTCTTGCCAAGTCAAAATTCTTGAATATGAAAAAGAAGACCCAAGATATGTATTGGAATACAACAGGTAATAGGATTGCATTTTAAATTTCATAGAAATATGTTAAACATTAAATTGGTCATTAACCTTTTAAATTATATATGTTACTTTTACATGTCTTGATTGTTGCATAAAGTATGCCATACAAATTTAAAATCTCACCATGGATTAAAAAGATTCATACATCTTAAATATGTAATATATATATTTTATAGTTTTTAGGAATTGGATTCCACTTTTAGGATTCTTGAGCATGTAGATCTCATAAGAAACATTGCTTGTTTATTTTATTGATTATGATGAATGAATGAATTATTTATTTTTTGAAAAATAGTTTTTCAAAATAGAACAAAAGAAAAATATTATATTTAAATCTACTATAAAAATAAATACATTATTTTTAAAATAGTTTAAAAAGGGTATAGCCTAATAATCCATAAAAGTGACTAAAATTAATTGGATTAATTGCTACCGCTTGATTCTTTAGTTAATAAGATTAATTAAAAAGTAATTTGATTACGTAAGAATTGGTTGGAAGTGCCTAAGGAAGGTTTAGTCTAGGATTGAGGTACGTAAGATGATGGTTGATGGAACATCTTTACCTGGGAGCTTGACCTAATGGTTGAAATGACCATGAATTATTGATCACTTTGTGTATGTTAAAATAATGTGATTAGTTTGTTTAGTGTAAAACTTGGTAATTCACATAAAAATCAATCTAACCAAGATAGGTAAAGATTGAGACTTAGATGAACAAGATTAGCCTAGTTCATTAGAGTGGAAGAGATCCATATATCAAAATAGATAGTGGGAGCAGGATCAGTGTCAACTAATCCCACGATTTCCATAAAAAGCTGCATCGTGAGATCCTATTAGCGCTACATGCCAATAGTTTGGAGTTGACCCCCTCGGTGTGTGTTCACAATGATCAATATCAAGGAAAATTTCTCAAAAGGAATATGACTGTAATTTTAATCGATATTTAACCTATCATTCGATAACACTTACTGAGAGAGATTAACATGTTCGAATTGATGGGCTACATTTTCAAAGGATTGGTTATGAAGTTAGTCAAGTCCCAGATCGAAAAATGGTAATTGAAACCATAAGAATAAGAGTTATCCTAGTATTAAGTCTCTGGTTGAGAAGAGTCTTACACTAGGGAGGATTAATATTTGACCTATCAGTCTACAACACTTACTCTAAACATTTGTAGTTGTACCATGACATTAACCATAAACAATGGTAAGATTTTTTGTGATTTTAACTTGAGAAGTTTTAAAATCAATGTTTATGCCAAAACCTATAAATGACTTCATTTTAAATGGAAATAAACCAAAATATTCTTTTACCTTTTAATCGAGCAACATGCTTAAATCACTAATCTCATTATTGTCAAATGACAAATTTACAAGTGAAAATCTACAACATTAGGAAAGATTATATCAACACGATTCTTGTTGTTCTACGACAAGAAACATGTTCTAATGAAGGATGGTTCTCTAGAACCCGTAGCTTATGCAATGCAAGGTGTATGTTCATTGACATGGTGACAATAAAAAGGTTGAGTCTATAAGTTGGCGTACATCTCGGACGTTTTGACCAAGAAGCCTAACAGAATGGTTAGAACATATGACAAGATAGAATCTCAACATTGGATGTATGGGCAGTCATTGAGTTAAGGAAAATGTGGTGCCTTGGATAAAAATTCATAATGAGAAAGAGAAGTCAGGAATGTCGATTAGGAAGAATATCCCCTGAATGAAGATGCATTTTAACACTGCATGAATGAATAAGTCTATAATAGATAAGTCAAATAATGTAAAGTTTTATTATGAAAATATTACTCTTATATATGAACTAAAAGATAGAGCCAAGTTTTGTCTCCAATAAGTTCAGTTAGGGAGCTTAAATCTCAAGAACAAAGTCCAGAGGTTAGACCTTAAAGGCTAAACATAAGAAGAGATGTTTGAGTAAACGTAATGCACCCAAAAGTAAAAATAGTCAAGACTAAGAAGGATGAAAAGTGTTTCCATTGTCACAATCTTGGTCATTGGAAAAGGAATTGTCCTTAGTACAAATAAATGAAGAAAATTACAAGGAAGGTAAATTATTTTTACCTATACTTATTCTTGTTTAGTGGAATAATCTTCCAACTCATGGATAATTGATTTTTAAGAGGCAAACATGTGTGCTCTTCATTTAAAGAAAATGACTATTGGGAGTTATTAGTTACTGGTATATTAGTTCTAAAGGTTAGCAGTAAGAAACGACAATGGGTAATGTTAGAACATATGTCAAAGAATTTCTCTTGAACCCAACACATATCTATGACATCTAAGGTTAGGCCACATAAATTTCAATAGGATTGATAGGTTAGTAAAAAGTGATTCTCTAACTGGGTTAGAGATGGACACTTTACCTGTATGTGAATCTTGCATATAAGGCAAGATTACTAAAAGGCCCTTTAGAACAAAGGAAGCTATAGCCAAACAATCCTTAAAACTTGTACATTCAAACTTGTGCGGTCTGATGAATATTAAAAGTCAGGGAGAATATAAGTACTTTGTATCGTTTACGAATGACTACTCTAGATATGGTTAAATTTATCTAATTGCAACATAAGTGGGAGACTCTTGAAAAGTTCAAGGAGTTTAAGCCAGAGGTTGAAAACTTTTATGATAAATAGATTAAGACGCTACGATTAGAGAGTGGTAGAGAGTATATGAACTTCGAATTCCAGAACTACTTGGTAGAGTATGGAATAACGTCCCAACTTTTGGCTCCTTAAACACCTCAGGAAAATGGTGTTTCAGAAAGAAGAAATATAACCCTTTTGAAAATGATTCAGTCAATAATGAGCTTTGCTCAACTGCCGATATCATTTTGAGGATACACGTTAAAAATTGCATTATATACCTTGAACATGGTACCCATAGAGAGTGTCTCGGAGACACCTTATGTATTGTGGAAAGGACGTAAAGGTAAATTACATCACTTCAAGATATGTGGATGCCCGACATATATGCTTGTTAATCCAAAGAAGTTATAACCGTGTTCAAAGCTAGGCCTATTCATAGGCTACCCCGAGGAAACACAAGAGGGTTATATTTATAACTTAGATGAGAATACGGTGTTTGTATCGTCAAGTGCAACATTCTTAGAAGAGGATTATGTTAGAGACCATAAACCTCGATAGGTAGTAGTGTTGAAGTAATTAACTTCAAATGATGCTACATATTTTACAATTAGAGTTGGGCAGTAAGGTCACAAGAATTGTTAACAACTCACCACCATTGGATGTTGGAAGCTCATCCATCAGCTAAAATAGTTGATGAATCATTGGGATTGATAGTTAAATCCATCTTTCTCAGAAAAGTCATCCTTCGCGACATAAGTGGAGGATAATGAGTAATCTGATAACCTATATAAGTGTCTTGGAGACAGACAACATTATCTAGGATAATGACGAAGATCCTTAGTCTTTTAGAAAAGCAATCGAGGATATTTACCAAAAAGAATGGATAAAAGTCCATTTATGGATTGAAGCAAGCGTTCAGGTCTTAGAACAAGAGATTTTATGATAAGATCAAATCATATTACTTTTAGCAAAATGTTGATGAACTTTGTATTTACAAGAAGATCGTTGGCAAGAAGGTAGCCTTTATGTTGTTATATGTAGATGTAACAACCTTAGTTTTCCTTCTTTATAGTTAAAGGTTAGTTTTTAGACTTATTGGAAATCCTGGGTTTTAATTTTAATTTAATTTTAGCTTTGTAGTTATTAAATGAGCTATTTCTAGCGAAGAATAAAGTTAGAACTAAGAAAAAGGGTTAAAAATGTCAATTTCAACCCTATTGGCATTTTGGTATTTGTATAGCTAAGTTATGCACATTAATAAGGACAAAATGCAATTATTTGGACATAAAACTCTAATCATTAGTCGGCACTACCTTTTTCTCTCATTTTATCCAATATTTGAACTAAAGAAGTGCCTTTTTAGCTTTTCTAACAGCCAATCATTGTCGTGTAGCATCCGTACCCAAAGCGATAGAGAAAGCAGCGCCACCGTCAGATTTGTCATGTTCGTGCTTCGTGTAGCCGCTGACACTAATGGGATACTAGGGTGATCTAATGTTTAAATCGAAATAGGATGCAGGTTCGTATTGGATATCCTCTTATCATCACTCTAGTGTCTTAAAACGAAAGTATACTCTGTCAATTGTATCAAGTAACAAGTATATCCAAGTCATTTCCTTAAGGACCGATTCTTTGAAATAATTTAATATTCTTATTAGGTAGGTTAAACAAACATAAAAGTGAGTCAAATAGTTTGAATGTAGGCGCTTCCGACATTGCCAATGCAACAAACACTGCCTTTGTTCAAGCAACATTTAGATCAATACTAACTATATTGGAATATGCATAGTAGATAAATGGATGTTATATAATATGCAACCACATTCATAATAAAAATACAAAGGTCAGTGGTCAAGACAATTAACATGATCGAAAACTAAGTTTATAATGCACATAAGTGCCTTCTCACGTAGCACACTCTCTCTTGATGCTATCGCATTAGGGATGTGGTACGCATTCATTAGTGGGGGGCTGTGAGGGACTTCATTTAAACCTATTAACTTTATACTAGTGAACCTAATACCAATTAGTAAGGACCTTTGATTTCATTTCCTTCTCCTGAAGCAAAATAAAGCGTAAATAATTAGTGGATGGTCATTCGAACCTTGTTAATTAACTTGCTTACTTTGTAAACATAAACCTCCATCTTACTTTAACTAGTAACTTGGTTATCTCATTACTAAATGAACATAAAAATACTTAACATGAATAATGTTTTCTACATTCAGAATGTGGAGGACATTGCTAGAAACAGTACAACCTAATGCTTCACATAAAGAATGCATGCAACCGTCTATCTATACTAAACAATCAGAATGTGGAGGGAATCGTCAGAAATAGTACGACCAAATGATTCATAATGAAAGCATACTAGTTCTAAGCATAAAGTAAAATACAATAAAATAAACAGCTGAAATAAAAAGCATAGAACTTGCATTAAAGGAAAATAAAAAATGTTACAATAAATGTTCGACAGAAAATTGAAGTTAGAAAAGAGAAGTAAGAGAAATTTCTTGCATATGCATTACTCAAAGCAATGCTGAGGACTTTATGGCAGCTACCTTGCACTTTAACTTTTTTCTAGGTATGTTGGCTTTAATGTCCTGTGTAATGACAATGTTCTCAGTGATGGAAAGTTCTATCTTACTCTGTTTATAGAAATAAATAAAAATAATTGATCTTCACACTAATTCCAAAAATTGACCACGATGATTTGCTGAATGATGCTTCCTTATATAGGCTAGAAAAACCTTTATTTTTCTCCCAACTACGCCACTTTTAAGGTGTTAGGATGTTAAATTGAGTGATGTCTTTGACTTATTATCAAAGTGTCCTTGCTTGAGCAAGAAGTAATAGATCTTGGTCGTACAATCCATTCTTGATCTGATGCAAGTATAATGCGTCTAGGATTGGGAATGTCTTATACTTTGCCGATGCTTTCAACATCTAAATTTCTGCACCTATATGAGAATGCGGCCAGCATCAACAACATTTTCACATCACTAATGGCTTTAGCTTTCCTTTCTTGTGCTATTCATGAATGCTCATAGCATTGATGAGTTTTAAGCAATAAAATGCTAGAAACATTAAAAAACATGCATTAAAAGAGCATTTTCACATATCTCATATTCAACATATCTAAATTAACAGAATAAGTATTTAGCCTATTTTTCATGTGAAATCATAACATTATTATGATAATAACTTCTAAAACTCATGAAATCTTGGTAAAAGTAAGCTAAATAACTCTCAAAATGAAGAGTTATCAGCCGCCATCAAACTAACAGCAAATGTGTGTCAAAGCAGCATTCGCCGCTATCTCTCAGAGCTTGGAGCGAATCAGTGCCTTGCTTGTGCTTCGCACTGACCTTCTATCAACCGCATACAACTATCGCCTTATTGTCAGCACCGTTGTTTCCTTTTAGCTACAGAATGAATCGTTTTTTCTAAATTTGTCACCGTGTCCCAAATCTGTTAAGCTCTTCATGAACCTGATTTCAACAACTTATCACGCGTCCCAAGCCACCCAATCATGTCCCCTATATGTTTATTTCATACGTCATCGATGATTTCTCACGGGCAGTCGATTTTCTCATGCGTCAAAAACTTTTTTGTTCACGTGCAATGAAATTTTACACGTGTCGGTGATACTATTAACAGAATCGTTATCTGCTTGTATTGCATTGGTCACTAATTATTTTATTCATACTTATATTGATCCCAAGTTAGAGATCCTTACTGAGTGTAACACTTAACCTTTTCTTCTGTGGGCTTTCGTAGGTACACACGTGCTTTATTATGATGGTTCATCAGAAGCTAAGAAGATCATGTGCTTGTCATGTCTTGATTATTATTTACATTATTTCCTCTTCCATATTGATTTACTTGTTTAGACATGTGGCAGATTTACTTGATCCTCTATTTTACTCTTATAAACTGGGTACCCTGATTTGTTGGTTCTATGAATTACTTATGATTTCACTTCACTAAAAGTATTTATTTTAACATGTCTCTATATTAAAGGTATTTTTCCCTTGCATCTAAGGTAGATGCCTATATGGGGCCCTAGTGTGGGTCAGACCTTTACAGTAGACGACATCTTACTCATTGGAAATGATGTAAGGATGTTGACTGATATCAAGCTATTACTAGCTATCCAAATCAAGATGAAGGCTCTAGGTGACACTTCGTACGCTCTTAGGATACATATAATAAGGGGTCGATTCAAGAAAATTCTAGCCTTGTCTCAAGCATCTTACATTGACAAGATACTTGTCGAGTATGCGATGCGAGATTCCAAGAAGGTCTATATACCTTTTAGACATGGAATCTCACTGTTAAAGGAAAATAATCCTAAGACATCTTAAGAAATTGAGGAGATGAGAGAGATACCCTACGCTTCAACGGTATTGTTGAGGATCTCAAATATCCCACATCGGTAAGGTGGGGAGTCCTCCAACCACATATAACACAAGGTGGGCTACTCCTCTCATAGCCAATTGGTTTTGAGATGGATGCCCACACTAATTTCTAACAGGTATGAAGCTTAATGTGCGCTATATTGTGTACAAGGGCTGACATTTTCTATGTTGTAGGACTGTCAGTATATATATCAGTCATATCCAAGATTAGATCACTGGATTGCGGTTAAGAATATTCTCAAGTATCTTAGGAGAAAGAGAAATTATATGCTTGTGTACGATCTTAAGGCTTTGATCTTTATTGGTACGACCCACTTTGCAAGAGTTGCAAATGATTCGATCTTGGTTGTTCATGTGGAAGCATGTGAGTGAGGGTGTCTATGCACAAAGAAGATTATGTATAAGACGGGATCAGAATTTTTATGATCGAGCTAGTAAATACGTTATAGACTCGTATTGACTACTTCATTAAGGAAGATCATATGTCAATGTGATTTGAATCCTAAGTGGGTTACGAATTCTTACAATATGAAAGCATCATTTGATGTGCAATGACAAAGCTAACCAAACATCCCTGAGTCAATAATAGTCCCACATTAGAGATTTTTGTAGTGGGTGGTTGGAAATGCAAAGTCATAAGAACGAATTCACGCCTTCTCGAATATTGAGGAAGATGTAGAGTTGTTCCATTACGAACTGATTCTGGGGCTTGAACAAAGGGATCTCGGGTCTTATTGGTCTAAGAAGACCCTAGTTTATAGTGGATCTATAAATACAACACTTGTTCTTTAGAGGAATTAGTGGCAGTTAAGAAAAAGATGTAAACACTAGAATAAAATATACATTTTGACTGAGCTGTGGATTATGAACAAGCTTGTGAAGGATCACATGGTATATGACCGATTATATCTATGGAAATAACATGTTATATAATGTAAAAAAGTTGTTACAAATCTTTGTAAGATTGCTTACCAAAATAGTAGTTCAACTATATTACTGTTCCTTGTTGGTTAAGAGGCTATGGATTAAAATCTCTACTCTAATTATTATAGAACTATATTAAAGAATTAAATATGTCAAATTTATAACATTTTGGTTCTATAAATTATTCTTACGAACGTTAGGATGTCAATTTTTAAACAGAGTTCTTCTTATGACCGAGAAAGAATATTATTTATACGTCGGATGGTGAAGTAAAGAGTTTTTCGACTGGGATAGAAAAAGGGTACTTTGGTGTTATACTTATTTTAGAAGATATATATGAAGTGGCTTTGATTTGGTGTAGTTAGAAGGTGAGAAAGGGCTTTATTCCAGTAAAGTCGTTGGTCTTTTTTACAAGTCTTTGATTAGCTCAAGCTAGCTAGGGAGAAGAGATATGCTCTCAAGCAAAGTGGAACGTGGTGTTCTTAAGCAGGCTGCATAACCAAACCAATGGGTTTAGGTTGGATTTCAAACCAGTTTGACGATTATGGTTAATCGGTCTAGTACGTGGCTCGAACCGCCGGTAACCTTGAATCGATAAGTTTCTTTTGAAACAATTTTTGTAAGTTTATAGATCTATCCGATTTTTTTTTAATATTTTAAATTTTATCTACTCTTTCTTAACCATCCATAGTTACTTGGTTTATGCTCTTGGTCTAAATTGCTTGTTGTGTTACTAGATGTTTTTGATATTGGTCTTTTTTAATTTTATCATTTTTCATATGTGGTCTTTTTTAATTTTATCAACTTTCATATCTTTAACACATTCTATAATGACTAAGTACTAAATGTCGATATGTTTAATTCGACTAGAACTTTTGGTTGTTCTTAACCTTAAAAGTAGCACATGAGTTGTCAAAATATATTGTGAATGGCTTACCAACAAAGTCAACAACTCTAAGACAACTCTAAGCCCATAAAAGAAACTCTTCAACCATACACCGTGTTATGTAGCTTCAAAACATGATACGAACTCGACTCCATAGTGAAAGTAGCAGTCAAGGTCTGCTTCAGGCTTTTCCAAGATACAACTTCATTGACAAGTATGATAACTTACCAAATGTCAATTTACATTAATCAACATACTAAACAAAGTTTATTTTAGAATAGTCAGTCTCTTCTAAATTGTCGGTTCGTTTATACATGAACATATAATCTTTTGTTCCTTGAAGTAATTTGATAACTTATTTATAGCTTTTCAGTGGTCAACATCTTAGTTACTCTAAAATCTTCCTAACATCCCAACAACCAATGCCGAAGCAAATAGAATGCTCTTCATATGTTTCCGCTCAAGTTCATTTTCAGTATACTACATAAGGCTAAAATTAAAACATTTCACAATGAGTGTTACACTTGGTGAACAATCCTTCATCGAAAATCTCTTTAAAACTTTGATGATGTTGGTGTTTAAAACAATAAAAAATTGTCAATGACATAATATGCCTCACCTATATCATTCATATTAAAGCTCATTGAGAGAAATTGTTGCACCTGATGTAGCAAACTCTTATCATTGGTTACAAGAAAAATGACATCCACATATAAAACAAGAAAGCTTATCTTACTCTCATAAACTTCGTGGTATATACAAAGATCCATTAGGTTCTCTTCAAAACCAAATGAAGTGATGGCATCATGAAATTTCAAATACCACTAAGGAGACGCTAGTTTTAATTCATAAATGAATTGATTGAGATTACAAACCAATCACCATATTCCTTGATCTAGTATAGAGCATACCTCTAGAGCCCAAGCGTTCAACCAACTGCGCCACACCTTGGGGACGAAAGTGATTTTTTTTAGTATTGGTATTTGTATATAAGTATATAAATAATAATTTATTAATATAATTCCCTAATAATACATCATTAATTACATTTTTGTAATTAAAATAATCATCATCCTAAGGTTTCTTTTCTTTTTAAATACAAACGATCATTTATTTTTCTAAATTTTTTAACTTACAAAGGACTTCCTAGCTGTTATCATTCGTCGGAAATGGCAGTGAGGGTCGATTTCGCGGTAGTGATGAAGGGTGAATTCGATGGTGACAGTGAAGTTCAAGTTTGACGACTGCGATGATGAAGGTAGAGTTCAACAACGATGATGGTGGAACTTTTCAACGACTACGATGATGAAGTTCTCGATGGCTATAGTGGTGGAGCATTCCAACGATGGCGATGGTGAAGGTTGTCGATGGCGGCGCCGGTGGAGGTTGTCGACGGACAGTACTGGGTGAGTTTTGTGATGTTGGACGTCTGCCCATTGATTTTTTTTTTTGTTAAATTCTTTATTTTAAATTAAGAAAATAAAATTCTTTTCATAATACGTGCTTTTCTTATTTTATAAATGTTTGAATATTATTGTTAATAGTTTAAAATTTGGAAACCATTGTAATATTAATTCTAAATTGTGTTAGTTAGGTAAAGCTCCCTTATAAAAATAAGCATGCAAACAAAATATCTGTCACGCCTTGAGAGTATAGTTAATGTGTAAATAGGGGTAGAGATTTAATTAGGTTAAAAGCGTGGGGGTAGATGAGTAACTAGAGGATAGGTTTAGATTAGATTTGGGGAAAGGAAACGTGAGGTGGAGGGAGGGATACGGGTACATGGATGGAAAAAAGAAAGAAAGAAGAGGGAGATGGAAATCAGTCGAAGAAGATGTTGTGGGTAGAAAAAAAAAAGAAAGAGAAATTAGAAAAAGTAGATTGAGGATGAACAATGAGGAGAATGACGAGAGAAGAGACAGACGCTTAACGTAGAGCTCATTCCTTGTAGGAGTGGTGTCAAGATTTAGCAGGTAAGGTTATTTTGTATGCCAGGAGTGTGTATTCCTCGAGATTTAGGGCCATCGATTCAAAGAATAGTGGTAAGTCTAGGGGAATTGATGAATTAAAACTGATTATTTTTCCTTAGAGGTCTATTAATGTGAGTGATGGATCAGTTACATGATCACAGTTCAAGGTTTCTTTTCTTACTAAGTACTATCCACCGATCGTTTGATATAAAAAGCAAGTAGAGTTCCTACACTTAGAACAGAGGGAAAGAACAATTGAAGATTATGAGTTAAAGTTCACGGACTTGGGACGTTTCTGTCCTGAGTTAATCGATACTGATGCAAAGAAGAAGGACCGCTTTATTAAAAGGCTTATAGTGGAGATACAAGGGGTGGATGCTGCTCTGAACCCATTAATTATGCTGCAGCGATTAGAATAACGTCTTCGATAAATGCACAATATCATAAGGCTGGCGACGCAGTAGCAGGCTCTAGTGATGTAAGTCGAAAAAAGAAGATAGAGCATGAAGGCCTAAAGCTGTGCATGTATCGACTCGAGATTATTAGAAAGGCCAGATGACTAGTAATACAAAGGAGAAAACTAGTTGTGGTACTTGTGGAAAGGTACATGGTGGACGATGCATGGCTAGTACCGGTGCGTGTTTTAGGTGTGGAAAAAATGGGCATTTCAGTTGAGAATGCACCCTAAAGTTTGTTATAAATGTAGGAAGATTGGTCATATCAGCAAGGAATGTATTGAGTAGAAACGTGAAGGAAATCATCCTGCGAAAACTAGTATAATGACAGGTAAGTGCAATAACTTAATACATGTTGCAGTTTGGGTGATTATGGATCGTTTACTTGTACTTGAGTGGAAGTGGGAGGATATAGCAATGGATTTTATTGTGGGTTTGCCTCGTACAAAAACTGGTTTGTCGATAATTTAGGGGATTGTGGATCGTTTAACCAAAACGACTCATTTAATACCTGGAAAACTCACTTATACTGTGGAATTCTGGTTACCATTGTCTCAGACCGAGACCCATGCTTCACTGCAAAGTTTTGGCAAGAATTGCAAAAATAATTGGGGACAAAACTTAATTATAGTACCGCTTACCATCCTTAAATTGACGGACAGACAGAGCGACCCAATCTAGTATTGGAAGACATGTTACGGGCGTGTGCGTTAGAATTATTGGCTAACTGGGATGAGTAGGTGTAATAATAGTTATCAGGCAACAAATGGTATGTCACCCAATGAACCACTATATGGAAAAAAAATGTAGAACACCTATCTTCTGCCTCCGAGCCTAGCCACTTGCGCGTCCCGAGCCTGCCTAACTGTTGCGAAGCTGCCAACGCCACACCCGAACCTGCCCTCGAGCCAGATACGCGTCAGCTTCACGCGCCGGCCACCATTTCCCCACGTGCATCCGTCCATCGCCGCTGTTCGGCCACGTGCCGCCCTCACCTTGCTGGAAATTTATCGGGTAATGTTTTTATGTATTTTCGTCGTTCGGGGTCTGTTTTTTATGGTTTCAAGGCCAAATTATTTATGATTTACCCAATTTGACTAGTTAAGCTTGGAAAACGGTCCTGGAACACGTAGTTCGAGTACTTTAAGAGATTTAGTGATTTTCGGCCAAGGTAAGGGGATTTTATCAGTACCTTGCGAGCTCTATAACTAATTAATTGCACGTGTAGAAGAACTTATATGAATTTTAGAGGACGTTGAGTGCTTACTTGCTGGTTATTCATGCAATTGTGGATTTCACTATTTACTTATGTTATATATATATATATTGCATGGTCGTTATGCATATGTTAGATAAAATCCCGAGCATATGACCCATTAGAAGGCCCGGAGTGGCATTCCCTATCAAGGTAGCTCCGGATGTGTACGATTCACCCTATGAGACCCGGGAGTGGCATGTCCCTTCGGGATAGCCCCTGAGTCACGTTCACTATCCAGTAAACATCCGGTAGTGCTAGGTCTTACGAGACTCTTGTGTTTTTGTTACATATCCGCTCTCTGTTCCATATTTATATGCATTATCTGTTTAAATTGTGATGATCCCGATTGGGGATCCTTACTGAGTTTCATAACTCACCCCGTTTATTTTCTGTGGATTCCAGAGGTACGCATGGACTCTACCAGGATGGCTGATCAGAATGGTTGGAGAGACTATGGACTCGGGTTGTGTGGTGTCGGGTTTAGAGCATTTCCTTTTTTAATGCATGTATCTAAATGATCTTATTATGAACTGGTTCGGTTGCGAGACGTTTTCAATAGTTTTCCTTGCTTAAATTCTTAACAATTGGGTACCCGTTTTACATGTTTTGGATGATCTTATTTGATTGTTAATTGAGGCATTTATTACTCCGATTTCTGTTTTTTAAGAGTTATTTTAAACCATGCATGTTCAAGTAGTCTAGGAGTGACTCTAGTCTGGGTCGGGCACACACCCTATAAAGGGAATGGTAAGATTTGGAAAGAAAGGAAAATTTAGTCCACGTTATGTCAGACCGTTTAAAATCCTTGAGCGAGTGGTAACTACAACGTATTGTATAGCATTACCACTGGCTTTGGCGGATGTGCATGATGTGTTTCATGTATCGATGTTACGCAAGTACATACCAAATCCAATGCATATAATAACACATGAACACTTACAACTACGAATGATTTGAGCTATATAGAAGAACCAGAAAGAATTGTTGCAAGAAAAGTACGTGATCAACGAGTTGGAGAGGCAACGTGGGAAATAGAGGAAGAGATGAAAAAGATGTAACCCATTTTATTTTAAGGATTGAATACTTTTAAGGACGAAAGGTCCAGTTAGTGGTGAGGATTGTCCCACCTTTAGAGTATATTTGAAGTGTAAATAGAGGTAGAGATTTAATTAGGTTAAAAAAGGTTGGGGTAGATGAGTAATGAAGGGAACGTGAGGTGGAGGAAGGGGTGGGGGTACATGGACGGAAAAAAGAAAGAAAGAAGGGGGAGACGGAAATCAGTCGAAGAAGAGGAAAAAAAAGAAAAAGAAATTTGAAGAAGAAGATTGAGGAAGAACAATGAGGAGAATGGCGAGAGAAGAGACATACTCTTAACGTGAAGCTCGTTCCATGTAGGAGTGGTGCTGAGATCGAGTAGGTTAGGGTATTTTGTATGTCGAGATAAAGAAGGAGGGTGTATCCCTCGGGATTTAGGGCCATCGATTCAAAGAATAGGGGGTAAATCTAATGGAATTGATAAATTATAACCGATTATTTTTCTTCTGATTGCAGGAGGTGCGAATATAGCTGGGGAAGAGTAACATCGATGGGAATGAGCTATTACACAGGTACGTTTTTTGTTCTTGTATTTTCTCTTTTGCAGAAATTGCAAGGAATGAAGAAGGAAGGGTTTATCGATAAGGAAGACAATAGGAAGAAATGTTTTTTTAAGGCAGGTGGTTACTTTGGAAGAGTAGGCTGGAATATTTTTTTTGGACTCTTAGTAACTGAATGGCAAGTCTCTTGAAATTTTAGGCTTTTGGCTTTTATGCAGGTACATCCCGGAGTTCAACCACATGTTCCTTAATTGCGAAAATGTGGTGCTTAAACTGATAGATAGGAGATTTAGTTCTCTTGTTAGTTAATGTTTTGCATCTTCCCTAAGATATTTTCTAATACCTTATAAATAATTTGTAGCCTAATATTTTGGTAAAAGTTGTAGATATCCTCATGTATAGAAGTATCACTTTTTGTAAGATTACTAGGGAAATTATAATGAATGATTGTGTGAAGTTTACGTAACATTTTGTCATCTTCTTAGATTTTGGTTTTTTTTTTTTTTTTTTTTTTTTTCTTTTTTTTTTTTTAATTCAAGGCACAGTGTT
Source organism: Cyclanthera cordifolia (assembly GCA_037832605.1). NCBI lineage: Eukaryota > Viridiplantae > Streptophyta > Magnoliopsida > Cucurbitales > Cucurbitaceae > Cyclanthera > Cyclanthera cordifolia. The sequence goes on along the minus strand of JBBMEG010003857.1, from coordinate 11,750 downwards.
ACAATTTAGATGATATAAATACAAAATTTAAGTCCATGGCGCGGTTGGTTGAATGCTTGGGCTCTAGGAGGTATACTCCCTCTCAATCCTAGGTTCGAGATCTATCAAAATTGTAAAATTGATTTTCTAACTATTTTAATTACTTATAAAATTAGGGGTGTGAGAGTGTTTGGCACTAGGTGACCTAGACAATTTAATTAAAAGTATATATATTTTTTCCTTAGATTCAGTTTTTTTTTATTTTGTTTACTGTTTATTATTATTTTTTTTTTATATGTATATTTGAATATTTATAATTAATTTTCTTCATTTTCATTTACCTAATATCATATTTTAAAAATACAATTTCTAATTTAGAATTTTGTTTTGAAATTGTAAATTACAATAATTTCATAATTTATTTTGTATTTTCAAAATATTTTTTATAAAATTAATTTTGATAGTAGTTTTATAACCAAATTTATATTTAAAAATTATGTTCATGAATTCAATTGCAAAGGTACTTTCGTGATCAATTTCATATTTTAAAATACGTTAAATAGTGTAAATTTAATATTAGTTTTACATCAATATATTTAATTATTTAAAGAAAAAAGTTATACGGGTTTTAATTAAACTAAACATTTTTTTATGGAAAAAATTAATTAATTAATTAATTTATTTATATTGCCAATATTTTTTCAATTAAATAATTTTCATCTTTAGCTAATTTATGAAAATTGTTTGCGTATACCCAATATTATTTTAAAGAAATTATGTTTAATAATTTAAAATTTGGTAGTTTCCTAATTAATTTTGTATTGTTTGAAAAAATATTTATTTTTTCATGTAATAAATTTCATTATTTTTTAGTTATTTAAAGTAAGGCATAATTTTATTTTCAAAAATCTAAAGAATTTAAAATATTTATTATTATATTATATGATCAATATTTTACTTTTATTATTTTATATTCAATGAGCAGCACAATAATAAATAAAATGATAAATAAATTACGTAATATAATAGAAGACAGTCAAAACTGTAATAATAATTTTGAATTTGAAATAATTAATAGATAAATAAAAGTTATTTAGTATTTAAATTTTTATCACAAAAGTTATGTTATTAAAATTTAACAAATATTTCTTACAAACACATAACTAATCACTCCCTATCCAAACAATTTCTTAATAATTAAAATACCTGTTTTACTAATCATTCTTCACGGCAAATGGATTTTTTTTCTTTTTTTTTTTCTTTTTTATTCATTTAAACACCCTCCTATGTTTTTGCACCGTAAATTGTCCAAAACATGGGGTTCTAAAATATTCAACGAAAAAAACACTATCAAGAGACTATATTTCCACTCTAGAAGTATACACGTTACAATTACCACGTGATTTTTTTTTTTTTTGAAAGTCAGTTATTAGTTGTGCTTTCATATTTATAACTTTTGCATGTGATTTGCAATAATGAATAATAATAATATATATATATATATATATATATATATATATATAAAAAGGCAGCCAAATTAACCAATACCCATGGGTCATGCATAGAGATAATTAAAGTTTATATAAATTATTGTAAGGGTCAGTGTCGCGTTGGTTTCATTATTTGGAGGTAATCCACTTGAATACCGAATTTAATCTTTTTTTAGAATTCTCTGCCTAACCTCAATTACATAAACACTCTTTTCCAAACTTATACTACTCACATTTTTTGAATTCTAATTCACATACTACTACAACCAGATTAACTATCAAGATATGCATGCTCAATGTCCTATATCACTGAACGAAAAATCATGTCAGAAAAATAGAAATAACATCCTAACTTGTAAGGATGCAGGTTTTCAAAGAATAAAACCCAAGACTTACTCAACACCAATGCATGAAAATCAGTTATAAAACAGATTTTAACGGATAAATCAGTGCATTTATTGATAACGGTTACATAGTAGGATCCCGAAAACATTTAATAAACTCGGAAAGTAATAATCATTGAATATACAGAATTGAAAATATGCTAGAACTTATCCTAAACTCCAATACAACGGTTCTTATAGTCATCATAGCAGCCTGGTCAGTATCCCGATCCAAGTACCTGGAGAAAATCCACCATGGAAAGGATGATTTGTGACACTCAGTAAGGATCCCTAACTTGGGATCAGTACAAACATGTATAAAATAAATGGTTTACATAATCAAAAGATCAAAAGATGCATATGATGAATGATAATACCGGAGCAACCTCTATATATAGAACCCTGTAGTTCTGAGTCTTTTATTAATAGATAGTATTGGTAACACCGAGGCATCTTGATGGGGCATGCCACTCCCGGGTCTTCCATAGATAAAAATTAACAGTATCCGGGCTACCCTCGTAGGGCCATGCCACTCCCGGGCCTTCATTATATAGAGATTAAACTTCTGGGGCTACCTTTGCAGGGCATTTCCACTGCCGGGCCTTCATTTTAGATGCATATGTAATGCGGATTTTCAAGTTCATATCAATAAGGTTAATAGATCTAACAGGTGTAACACGACGACATGCTAGCTTATCATGAATCAATAACTCAGTTCAATACATATATAATTGTTCGTAACATAGCAATATTATTCAGTAGATGTCATGTAAACAATAGAGCAATCAAATACATATCATCGAGTAAATTTCACCCAGTTCATTCTACAAATGCTTATAATTACTAACATAATCCCAACTTAAGGATAGATTCCCTTACCTGTCCGAATCCACACTTGAACTCCTTAGCTCTAAATCCATCAATCAGCGAATACCAGTACTCAAACATTACCAGTAAATTCCTCAAAAAATGTGTCAAGCTACTCATTTCATGAGCTAGAGGAGATAACCTTACAACAAAGAGCTACCATGATCTGCTTGGTCAAATTGTGAGCGGGATGGAGGGTTGCGGGTGTAGCAGGAGAAGATTCGGCCTGGGGTGCTCGGTTTAATGGATCCAAGCTCGGGTCTAGGCGTTGTAGGTCTAAGATCACGAGTAAAGAAAAAACGATCGACTTAGCATCAGGGTGTCGGGTTTGTGTTTGAGTTTTTGTAGAAGCGTGCGGTCCCACTGATCAGACACGATATGAAGGGCTGGAAGACCAGATTTGGTCGTGCTTCTTGCAAACGAGTTGTGGTGAAGGCAATGACTCTATCTCGCGGTTCCCTGCGTGAGTTTGAGCTCGAAATGGCGGTGGCAATGGCCGATTTACAGCGAGAATCCATGGCTTGACGGGTTTAATGGATCAAGGAAGAAGGAGATGGAGATTAGGCTTAGCTTGCACAATTTTCAATGGAAAAGAAAAGACAAAATTTGTCTTGGTAAGAAAGTTTGAAAAGACCAAGAGAGAGAAGATGATGGGGGACGGCCTTGGGATTGGAATTCACCCATGTGGAGGCTAAGGTTCTTTTCTTTTAATTCAATATATAAAACTAAGACTAATTTTACTTTTTCTTTTTTCTCATAAATAATAAAAACATAACTAACTATAGTTTTGCAAATAACATCCTTAAATCAATAATTTTTCTTGCTAGGTAGTACCAACTCTCCTTTACAACTCTTGTTAGTTCCACGATATTTCAATTAATGTCTTTAATAGAACCCCTTAAATTATACAAGGCCAAAAATCCATTTTAAAAGCTAGAAGAAAATTCAGGTCGTTACATATAACCACTTGTTCAACATTCCATACTACCGAATTGTATATTTCTAAATAATTCACTAATACATACAACATGTATCTGGGTATAAGCATACATTTCTAAATAATAATAAACAAGTAGTCAATACAATAAAAGATTCACAACAACATTCAAAAAATCATGTAACCAATACGACACAAACATAACATTTTAATCCAAGTTATTAGATGTATTATCCTAGAGGATCAAGCACAACTAAAGAGCATTCAATCAAGAACTCGATACAACACATGTTCTAGCATTCAAGTAATAATAAGGCATTACAATTCATACTTGCATACGTTTATGAAACTATTTAACGCATTTAGGAGATTCTAAGTCATTAAGAGCATATCGTGTCATCAACACTCATTTCCCATAAATCCCGACGTACAACTACTACCATACTAGAAACCACTATAACCCGAGTCCTAGTAGGATTCATTACCTTCTCGATGAATCAACTAAACTCCTTGAAAGCCCACGAGCTAAACTCTAACCTTGGTACTCGCCTAAACATGAAAATACGTAAAAGTCACTAAATGAACCTTAGAAAGTAAACGAGTCCAAATGAAACACATGAGATTGAGGCAAAAAACTGAGCCGGAGACACATCAATGCATCGCCCACTGGTGGTAGTGCATCATCGTAAAAATTTGAGCCATATCTCTTAACAAAGTTCTCGACACCCTGAGTCTAGATTTGGTCTTGATTTCGCGAACAGACTCTCTTACCTTCGTAGATTTGAGGAAGAAGATATCAAATTTTTAAGCTTTCTCATAAAAAACAATGAAAGAAAGAGCTTGACCAGCTTAAAAAATAACGTAGCCGAGCTCGACGGAGTGTGCGAATAACGAGGATGAAGAGGCAAGGTGCACTAACAAAGATGGCTGCTGCTTTGCGTACTCGCACCACCACAACACCACTGGTGGCATACTTATAAGCAATTGAGAAAGATGGGTTCGACCATTCTATCGGTGGTGAAGACAACTTGACTGGATGGGCAAAGCGCAAGGGTGGCCATAGTGCTAAGGCGGTCGAGGACACGCAGAAGGGATCTGCTTCACGAAATAAAAAAAAAGGAGAGGTCTCTCTCTCCTTTGGTTCGGTTGACGACACATGTCCACCTAAGAGTGGTGGACCCTTCCCTTTTGGCTCAAGTGCGTGAAAAGTGTGAAGGAAAGCTATGGACGACTAATGTGAGGTGGTGAACAGAGCGAATTGAAAAAAATATTTCTTTTAAATACCAATAAAGGCCTTACCTTTTTAGGATCAATTTTAACACATTAGGTAAAAAGTCTACCTCTCATTCTCTAATCGTATTGAATTCCAACAATATTACCGGTTCTTAATATATTTATAATAAGATGAGCAATTTTGATTGACTTTAATTAATTGTTCATATTATTATTTTATAGTTACTCGAGAAAAATATGGAGATGTTATAAAAGTAGATCACTTGAAATTTTATATTTTAAGATTTATTTTTCTTCGTAGTATGTCAATACACCTTGCTTAAATTTATGATGCAACTTCCACTTACTTGGTTTATCAGGAAGTTCATTAGCCACCCACATAAATTCCATCACGCCTTACATAATCGTCAAGTCAATGTTCGTGTGCGAACTTGTAGAACTTTTGACATCACATTCTTCTATCATGAAAAAGCGCACATACTATGAGAATGATATCTTTCTGTAGAGGAAGTCACTATCTTCTCTAGCATAAGAGACTACGTCAACATTCGAACTTGAGTCCTTTGATGAACTTGCTTTGTTAGGATAAATTTCTTTCATGTGATGATCAGACGTATGTTTGCATTCCAAGTAACTTTTCTTCTCATAACATGCACTGGAATCACAACTAGACTTAACTAGATCATCATCCCGCTTAATCTTTTTATTCTAGAAGCACCATACCTTGATCTTCTCTTTAAATCATTGTATAATCCATATTGTATCAACATATCTCGAACTTGTACTTTGCAACAAGTCGACAATCAACATTTCATCAAATTTCTCTGCATCAATCTTCACTACACTCTTAAAGGTTGAAATATTTTCTTCAGTCTTAGCAAATCAACAAATAGTAAACAATCTTATTCATCTAGTTGTAGTTCGTTTCAAGAATTCTTTTTTGATGTGGAAGCTTAGACAAAGTTGAAACCACATAACATATTAGAATTCAAAAAATACAAACTTAAAATTGTAATACCATTTGTTGGGAAACATCTTGGCTAATTGCCATAAGAATAAGCAGAAAATTAACTGAAAAATTAAAAGAAAAAAAACAAAGAAAAAGAACACAAGACTTAAAGTGTTACTGACTAGGATACTTTGAAACAAATACTATATGCTTATTTTATAATACTTGAGCATACCACTTTCTTACATTTTTTCCAATGTAAAACAATTCTCTTCTAATATTTGTCAAAACCCAACAATTTTTTTGGTATGATTTATTATATCTTTTAGTTAATAATTTTTTTTTTCTCTATTCAAGCTTAGCGTTTTTGTATTCCAAACTCTAAACTATTTTCTTCTTTGTCTCCGCTTTATTTCTGAAGCTGCAGAACCCAAACCCAAACCCCAACGCCAAAGATTTGATGAAACCATCAACAGCAACGTTAAGGTCGATCCTAATTGGTATTCTTTATTAATAAAAAAAAAAAAAGATAATTGATAAATTTATCCTTCACGTAGATATGAGATTCCCTCAAATTTAATGCAAGTAGATTAATTACAGCATTTAAATTTTTTCTTTTTTTGAGAATATAGCTAAATGGAGCCTTAGTAGTAATCATTGGGTTGCATGTGTTGGCATACGAACTCTACTATAGTATAGAGTTTGATATCATATCCCAAAACTCTAGATCTTATATATTTCAAGAATATTCTATTTTAAGTGTTTCTTAGCAGTACTGTCAAACCTAATTAAGACATTAAAGAAACATACGTAAAAACACTGCACCTATGTCTCAATTGTTGATTGTTCCTCCGAGACTTAACATTAAAATTTTAGAGAAAGTAATTGGTTAAATTAAATGTTTAGAGATTAATTGTTACCGACACTATGAGTTAGAGGGTGACTTCAGCAAATTTCCTTAAAAGTTATAATTTTGTTTCCGAGTGTAAGAACTAACAACTATATATCCTACATTAGATTTTGGCTTTTGGCTTTTAATTTTTCAACCGTATATATACAAAATCATGACCTATTTAAAAATACGACATCTAATCCATTGTATATAAAACGTGAGTTCCAATGACGTACATTTTGGTCTAATTAAATACATATAAATCCATTACTTGTATGAGCTATTTAGGATATATGTTATCAAATGTGTTAAATAGTTAGGAAAATTTACTCGTTAATTATTGAAATGGTTAATAGTATGATTTTATTGTTTAATATTAATGCAACACAACATTAGTGTCACAGGTTTCATCCTAAAAATTGTTATAGTCTCTCTCTCCCATTAGTTTAACACAAAAAAAAAAAAAAAAAAGTAAATTACTAGAAAATAGCAAATTTTTATTTACCTATTTTAATTATAGTTTTTTAAAAATATATATAATTTAAACCTAGCACATTTGCGTTTGTTTTTCAAGACTTCAAGTAATGATCAACTACAATTGATAAAAACCCTTTTTTAGTAATCTAAATTTTTTTTGGCAGCTTTAACCCTAAATTTCAGCAGCTAAGAGTAAAGAGAAGATAAAAACATACACAACAATATAAGTGGTTCAGACGTTGAATACGTGTTATGTGGAAAGAATAATACGAATCTAGAATCCAAGAATGTAAGGACCCGATCAAAACTCGAGTCATTCCTAGGCTACTCATACATGCATGTTTTAAAATAATCCTTAAAGAACAGTAAACATGGTAATAAATGCCTCATTTAATAACAATGAAGATCGTTAAAAAACAAGTAAAATTGGTACCCATACAAAAACCAGTTTGTATAAAGGTCATTAAAACGAAATATGCAGTAAGAAAGAAAATGCTATAAACCCGACACCACACAACACGAGTCTATGGCCTTCCTAGCCCCTCCGATCAGCCATCCTGGTAGAGTCCATGCGTACCTGTAGAACCCATACAAAATAAATGAGGTGAGTTACAAAACTCAGTAAGGATCCCTAACCGGGATCGAAACGTCTAAAACATATATTACATAGAACTAGGGAACAATAGATAAATGAGTAAATGCAGCATTAGAGACCCTTATAACTTATACAAATTCAACATTCAAGGGTAAAGAAGGTGACTCTGGGGCTATACCGAAGGAACATGCCACTCCCGGGTCCTACACGATGATTTAGTACACTTTCGGGGCTACCTTGTTAAGGAATGCCACTCCCGGGCCTTCAATTGAGTGACCTGCTCGTGGACTTATCAAAATACGCTTAACAACCCAGATAAAATATAAATATCGTAAGTAAGCTGAAGCAACCACAAAATAGGAATACTCGGCAAGCAAGGTATTGATCTACACTTCTAAATTTAATCTAGGTTAGCCTACTTGTACATTTATTGAATTGTAGAACTCACAATTACAGGTAAAATTCCCTTACCTTGGCCGAAGAATCACTAAATCCCTTGAAAGTGCTCGAGCTACATGTCCCGGGGCCGTTTTCCAAGCTTAACTAGTCAAAATAGGGTGAAATAGTAAGAAATTTGGCATTAAAACCATTAAAAAAAGATCCAAAGCATCGAAATTACCCTAGATCGAGTATCCAGAAAATTTTCGACGACCGGCGGCGGTGCGTGGCCAGAAAGTGGCGGGAGATGGCGGCGCGTGACGGTGGCTCACCAGCGCACGTGGGGAACACGTGGGGAACAATGCGTCTGGCGGCGCTGACGGTGGCAGGGTTGGTCTCAGCCGCTGATTGGCTGCTTCTGTCTCTCTTAGCTCGCGATTGGTCGAGGCTGGCGGCACGGCTTCCCAAGGCGAAAACTTGTGACGACGGCGGTGACAAGGCAGTTTCTGTTGGTGGCGCACAGAAAACGTTAATAATGATTGGCTTTCAGTCTTGTCGGTAATGATTGGCTGACAGTTTTGGTCGGTGGCTGAGCTGGGAGAACTGGGCGTCTCTATGCGCAACAATGCTAATTGGTACCCCGTGATAATGCACAATTTCCTTCAAATACAACAAAGCCCACTTCTGAACAAAGTAATCTAACGCCCCTGATATAAAATTGGCATTCTTCATAAGTCGATCCACAATCACCCATATTACGCTGAAACCTTTCGGCGTCCTAGGGAGACCTGATATGAAGTCTATAGAAGGATCCTCTCACTTTCACTCTGGAATATTTAAAGGTTGTAACAAGCCTACTGGTTTTTGTCTTGGCGCCTTTACCTGGTGACAAGTCAAATACTTACTAACGAACTCTGCTATATCTCTTTTCATATTATTTCACCATAAGCTCTACTTTAGATCTTGGTACATCGTAGTGCCCCTGGGTGCCAAGCAAACGACAAATTGTGAGCATCTGACAACAACTCAACCCTGATCTATGCATCAGTAGAAACCACTAGTCTCCGCCTGAACTGTAACTCTCCATCAGAGGCAATCGATTAGTCACAACCCTCATTGGCGTGTACCCTACCAAGCTGAGCTGTCAGACCTTGATCCCTCTGCTGACCCTCCACAATCCTCTGTCTCAACGAAGACTGAATGGTCAAACGTGCCAATTGTGCGGTAGCCTCTTGAACTAACACAACCTTGGCTCTGCTCAACTCTCTTTGCAAGGGAGCCTGAGTTACAAGTAAGGCTGCTGAATGTGAGGTTTTCCTTCTTAGGGTATCAGCAACCACATTTCCCTTCTCTGGATGATAGGTATTCTCATAGTCGTAATATTTAACTAACTCTAACCATCAACGCTGTCTCATATTTAACTCTTTCAAGGTGAAGAAATACTTTAAACTCTTATGATCTGTGAAAATTTGAATCCTTTCCCCATACAGGTAAGTCTCCAGAGCTTAACGGTAAAAACCACTTCTGCCAACTCCAGGTCATGAGTTGGGTAATTCTGCTCGTAGTCCTTAAGCTGTCTCGAGGCGTAAGCTATCACATTTTCTTGTTGCATAAGTACAGCGCCCAATCCCTTTTTGGAAGCATCGCAGTACACAATAAAAACCACCTGTATCTTATGGCACTAGAGCGGATGTCAAAGTCTCTTTAACTCTTGAAAGCATTTTCCACACTCCTCTGTCCAGGCAAACACTTGTCCTTTTCTGGTCTACTGAGTCATAGCCCTGCCAACTTCGAAACGTTTGCCACAAAATGCTGGGAGTATCCAGCTAATCCCAGAAAACTCTGCACCTCTACATCCGAAGTAGGACTGTGCCAATTACTGACTGCCTCTATCTTAGCAGGATCTGCTGAAAAGCCCCTGCTCGAAACAACATGTCCCAAGAAAGCAACTTTGCCTGGCCAGAACTAACACTTAGAAAACTTTGCATATAACTGATTGTGCCTGAGCACTGACAAAACTTTCCTTAAATGTTTTTCATGATCAGACTTGGTCTTAGAGTAGATCAGTATATCATCGATGAAAACAATAAAAAACTTGTCCAAAAACTCTTTGAGCACCCTGTTCATCATGTCCATAAATGTGGCAGGTGCATTGGTCAAACCAAAAGACATCACCATGAACTCGTAATGTCCACAGCAAGATCTAAATGTTGTCTTAGGAATGTCATCCTCTCTAATTCTCTACTAGTGGTAGCCAGAACGTAAATCGATCTTGGAGAATACTAAAGCCCCTGGAGCTAGTCAAACAACTCATCGATCTTGTGCAGCGGATACCTGCTCTTGACTGTTACCTTGTTCAGCTCTCAGTAATCAATACACAAAGGCATCGACCCATCTTTCTTTTTAACAAATAGAACTAGAGCATCCTAGGGCGACACGCTCGGCCTGATAAATCTATTGTTAATTAACTCTTGCAACTGAACCTTCAGTTCCTTCAACTCTACCGGAGCCATTGTGTAAGGTGCTTTCGAAATAGGTACAGTACTGGGTTCCAAATCGATGTAAAAATCAACCTCCCAAGGTGATGGCAATCGTGGTAGCTTGTCTGGAAAGACGTCAACAAACTCCCCAACCACAGGGACCGAGCCAATTGACAACTTAGCTTACTTCTCTCCACAAATTGATGCTAGGTAACCTCTCGCTCTTGAGGACAGCAACTTACTTGCCTTTAACATCGAAATGATTTTTAGGCATTCCCTAGATTTTCGTCCCTTAAACTTGAAGCTAGGTCTCGATGGTGAGCTGAACACAACTTTCTTATGACGATAATCAATCATTACGTGATTCTTAGATAGCCAGTCCATACTAATAATCACATCAAATTCACTCATAGGTAGTACTATGAGCATAACATCCAGAACATTACCATCTATAACCAGCTTGCACGTCTTGACCTTTTTGCAAGTTGTCAAGCTCACTCCCGCTATAGTGGTTACCACTAATTCGAACCCCAAGAGTTCCAACTCAAACTCGGCAGATGAAATAAAATGTGTAGATATAAATGAATGAGAGGAGCTTGAATCTAACAATACACATGCAAAATGACCAAGTATGGGTAAAGTACTTGTAATTGCACTGCCACTAGCATCAACCTCTTGTCTGCTGATGGCAAAAACCCTACCCTCCTGCTGTCCCGACCTAACTGCAGGCGTGTTGGCTTGCTGAGGTCCCATCGCTGGCTGCTGACTACCTCTGTACACACAGTTAGTTGTTCGCAAAATGTCCCGGCTTGCCACATTTGAAACAGGCCCTAGGAGCTGCATTACACTGCACTTTGTGCCTTCTGCCACACTTAAATTAATAATGACAGTCAAAAGTTTGTTTGAATTATGAAAATAATATCAAACACTTAAATTAAGAAAAGAATGAATAGAGTAAGAAAAACAGCACTTTATTCATCAATCACTTGAATTAAAATTGATAGTACTTCTTCCAAGTGTTTTTAGGCACCCCCAACGAGGGAGGATTTTAGTGCTGCCAGTGAAATTGGCACTGCTGTTTCACAGCTTT
>JBBMEG010003807.1:0-39038 GCA_037832605.1 Cyclanthera cordifolia | reverse complement strand
AATAAATATTTATTAAACTCATGGAGACATGCTAAATATCATTTGTATTTAATGAAATAACTTAAATAAAACGTAAGTAGAGCTTTGGGGTACCCGAAAAGCAATAAAATAACGTTAAATCCTATACTAAGCATGTCTCAAATCAATTCATGATTTATAAAGCAAATAAACAATATATTCGAATGCAAACTTAAAACCAACTGTATGACCCTAACACAACTTTCCCATGGTCACATCAGCTTCAGCTCAGCCATCCCGGTCCACCTGTAAATACATGGAAAGAATCCATAATGGAAAAGGTGAGTTCGCCAAAACTCACTAAGGGATCCCAGCACGGTATACAACAACTGTATGACCATAGCGGAGGGTAGATCTAGGACCCTCCGCCGTGGGATATCTCCTGACTGACACTCCTAGCACGACAAGTGTGAAGAGTCAGGCGAACTCTGGGTAGGTATGGCTAATCGGGTGGTCCTCCGATCCTTGACACTACTGCGAAAAAGGAATATTCTTCCCCAACGCTCGGCACCTGAACTAATCCTCTACCGAGTCTAGCGATCAAGACATGTCTAACCCAATCGTAGCTCACGCTTTAAAACCTTGTCCTCTTTGGGACCCCTAACTCAGATCACACTACTTGGTTGACATGCTCAGCCCCTGTTAGGACAGCCAACACGTTACTAACACAGTAAAAATCACAACTAAACACGTAACAAAAAGTAACATCCAAGATAGGACCTCAAATCTTAACTAATATGACAACCTAAATATCAGGAAACCGACCATAGGCATAATACAACAGTCTTAAAAACACTATGCTGAACACAGGAAGCAAACAACAATCACAACATACTCGCAAAACATGCAAGAACGAACTAAGCACAACATATAAAGCATCCTAAACTTCAGAAACACACATTCATAATAAAATACGTCATTCAGTGCTAAACTAATTAAATACGTGCTCAAGATTACCCACAACAACCCTATACTGGGAAACAGTCCCTTACCTTGGCCGAAAACCGCTCGGAACGGCCCTTGGAACTAGAAGAAAGAATCCCCTAAACAATCTCCACCTAAAAGGGGTTGTACAGGATATACGGGTGAGAACTAGGCCTTAAAACCCAAAAAACGGACTCGGGACACGGCACTTACCTTAAAAACGAAGTTCGAGTTTTTTCGGTCACCAAAGACGACGGTGCGGGCGGTGGCGCGTGAGCTAGAACTTGCCGACGTGTTTGGCGTGTTTGGAAGTAAGCTTGGAAGCAGGTTTGAGCGCGTCTGGAAGCTTAGCATACGCGCGCCAGGCTCGGGCTGACGTGGACTAATGCAAATCAGCGAAGGAATCTCGTCCAACGAATGTGCAACACGTGGCAGGGAGCGAATGGGGAGCAGAGCAGCGGATGCTGGCTGGCGCAGGCGAAGGCGACCTCTGATTGGGCAACACGAAGGCGCGTGCTGGTTGGCTGGAGCGGGCGATGCTAGAGCGGCCAACGGTGGCGTGACGCGTGGTGGCTCAGGCTGGTGCATCAGTCGACGGTCGGCGGCTGCAATCATCATGCAATCATCACCGACAGCTGCTGGGCAAACAATGGCGACTCTTCGGGAAACGTGCTCTAACGGCTAATGATTCTGGTTTGATTAGGGTTCTAAAATCGATGCAATCATTGGATATTTATAACCCAATGATTAAGGTTTCCTAAACCTTTTTGTCCTCTAGCCTATTTTGTCACTTTCCCTATTTTGTCCTTTAGTGGAAAAATTACAAAAATACCCTTATTGACCCAAATCTCCTGTTTTGACCCGAAATTCTTGAAAAGATCTTTTTGCCCCTTATTTCCTTAAGTCTAAAATTAAAACCTTGAGGGTACAATTGTCATTAACTTCCCGAATTTCCCGAAATAAAATAATAACTTTATTTCTAATAAAATTTAAAATTTCGGGCTGTTACAATCTTCCCTCCTTAAAAGAACTTTCATCCTCAAAAGTCAACCTAAAACAATAACAACTATTAGAATTACAAACTTAACTTACCTATAACTAATTCCCTTACTCCCTCTAGAGTACCTACTAACAACTCAAACCTAAAGATTCCTCTTTCTAAACTATTAGCTAACAAACAGAACATGTAAACACTATAAACTAGAAATCAAAACAAAAGTGAAGTATCTCGAATCGTTGGTGTGCCTGCGAAAGGACAGCTGACTAGTGAGCTTCTGAGCAAAGGTGGCTGCAACCTAACCTCTACTTGACTTTGCTCTTGTGCTATCCTCCTGAGTGCAGTACCTGGAGAAATGTCCTTCCTTGCCACACTTATAACATATCTGCTTCCCCGACTCACACCGCGCGGTGTGCCTCACTCCACAAGCTCTGTATTCTCGATAAGTGTGCTCTACTTGCTCCTAGTGGTGATGAACTGGTCGTTTCTCTGCAGACTTGTCAAAAATTTTCTTGCTCTGCTCTCCTGACCCAGATGGCCTGCTAATCTAGCACTTCCACTTCTTGCCTTGGCTAACTTAAGTTGGCTTGACTCAACTACTTTTGTCCTGAACTTCTCGTCTAACTTCCTTGCTAATGTTACACAAGCCCTAAAAAGCTTTAGCTCATGTGCATCCACGTCTCCTTGAATACCTGGGTGCAAACTGGCCAAGAAGTAGCCAATCTTTTCCTCCTTGGTGCGAATCAACGCCTCGACATAGTGAGACAAATCATCAAACCTCCGCTCAAATGAAATGACGAAGTCGTCACCCTGCTGAATAGTTGTGAACTCCGTTACCTTGGCTCGCTGGTCTGCACTTGTGTAGTCATGACATTAAACATCTTCTTGAATTCACCCGAGGTCATAGGTGGTGCATCTGTTGGGTGCCTTCTAGTCTCTCCCATGTACCAAGACTTAGCTCTTCCTTGTAAGGCAAAAACGGCACACTTGACTTGTTGTCTTGCAGGGCGGTCCATGTGATAGAACACTGTCTCCATGTGGGACAACCACTCCTCAGTATCCAGAGGGTTCTCCGGTACTCCATCGAAGCCCTTGGGACCAAACTTCCTAAACTCCTTGATCAGCTTGGCGTTTTCAGACATGGCCTGACTTTCATCAATCTCTCCTTGCTCTTCACTCACTTGGGTACACTGAATTAATGCTTTCGCTGTGGTCGAAGTTGTACCACGCGCTATCGGGGTAGAACGTGACGCTGAACTCGCTTCTCGGCTACTTGCTGCTTGAGGGGCTACCGGGTCTGCTAGCCTTATACCTTGAATAGCATCTCAAATCATCGTCTGAATTGCACTCAGGGCTTTCACACTTAGCTAAGGGATTGCTGGCACTCCCTCCGCTGCAGTTGGCAGCTGTTGAACTCGCTGACCAGACGACCTAGTCGTTCTCGGGACAGGTGGTATTCCTCCACCTCGACCTCTTCCTCTACGACCTCCACTAGTTGAACTCCTCGTTACACAGTCAGACATTACTAAGTCTGCAAATAAAACATAAGTCTCTAAGTTGTATTCTACTCTAGTGGTCTCTAAAGCTCAAAACTTGGGATTTTAAGAGGATCACTGCACAATGAACATCTCAAGATAACAAAATTACCATAAACAATACTCATATCTCATAATGAAATCACAAAACATGAAGTTATCAAAACGAACACATGCTACTAAAACTCAACCCTTACATAGCCTGATGGCGACATGGAAGCTGTGAACCACGGGACTAAAATGACTTACGAGGTAAATCAGTCGACAGAATCAGTGACTCTGGGCTCTAATACAATCTATAAAGACCCGACTCAACACGGAGTCAAATCCGGGGCCTTAACCTCTAATGCATGAATAAATATTTATTAAACTCATGGAGACATACTAAATATCATTTTTATTTAATGAATTAACTTAAATAAAACGTAAGCAGAGCTTTAAAGGTACAGAAAAAACAATAAAATAACGTTAAATCCTATACTAAGCATGCCTCAAACAATAAATTTGAATGCAAACTTAAAACAAACTGTATGACCCTAATGCAGCTTGCTCATGGTTACATCAGCTTCAGCTCAGCCATCCCAGTCCACCTGTAAATACCAGGAAAGAATCCACAATGGAAAGGGTGAGTTCGCGAAAACTCAGTAAGGGATCCCAGCACGGGATCTAGCAAGAACACATAAATAATCAGAGAAACACAAAGTAACGTGATTACGTAAATGTCCTAAGCCTTAGTTCTAACTCGATCTTTAACTCAACCACGAAGCTCATAGCTCTAACATTAACTCGTTCTTTATCACAAATCTTTGTCTTAATGCTTTACATTAGACTAGGTAACCTATTCTAGTGTGAGAGCACCTCGGCGAGCCGAAACAACCAGTTTGCCGCCAGACTTTGAACACTTGCACGAAGGGTAGATCTAGGATCCTCCCCTGTGGGATATCTCCCGACTCACACTCCTAGCACGGAACCTGGGAAGAGTCAGGCGAACTCTGAGTTGTATGGCTAATTGGGTGGCCCTCCGATCCCTGAAACTACCGCGAAAGAGGAATATCTTCCCCAACGCCCGACACCTGAACTAATCCCCTACCGAGTCTAGCGATCAAGACATGTCTGACCCAATTGTAGCTCGCGCTCTAAAACCTTGTCCCCTTTGGGACCCTTAACTTAGATCACACTACTTGGTTGACAAGCTCGGCCCCCGTTGGGACAGCCAACACGTAACTAACACAATGAAACTCAGAACTAAACACGTAACAGAAAGTAACTTCCAATACAGGACCTCGAATCTTAATTAACATGACAACTTAAATATCATGAAATCGACCCTAAGCATAATACAGCAGGCTTAGAAACACTATGGTGAACACAGGAAGCAAACAACAATCACAACATACTCGAAAAATATGCTAGAACGAACTAAGCACAACATATAAAACATCCTAAACTTCAGGAACACACATTCATAGTAAAATACGTCATTCAGTGCTAAACCAATTAAATACGTGCTCATGATTACTCAGAACGACCGTATATTGGGGAAAGAATCCCTAACCTTGGCCAAAAACTGCTTGGAACGGCCCTTTGAACTCGAAGGAAGAATCCCCTAAACAATCTCCACCTAAAAGGGGTTGTACAGGATAAACGGGTGAGAACTAAGCCTTAAAAACCAAAAAAACGAACTCGGGACACATGATTTAATTTACAGACGAAGTTCAAGTTTTTTCGGTCACTAGAGACGGCGGCGCCGGCGCTTGAAACTGGCAACGGCGCGTGAGCTAAAACTCACCGGCGCGTGGGGGTGTCTTGAAGTAGGCTTGGAAGCAGGTTAGGTGCGTCATGAGGCTTGGCGTACGCGCGTCAGGCTCGGCTGAAGTGGACCAATGCGAAGTAGCGAAGGAATCTCGCCAAACGAATGTGCAACATGTGTCAAGCAGCGAATGGGACGGACGTTGGTTGGCGCAAGCGACGATGGCCTCAGATTGGGCAACACGAAGGCGCGCGCTAGTTGGCTGGAGCGGGCGGCGCTAGCGCGGCCAAAGGTGGCGTGACGCGTGGCGACTTTCGGCTGGGTCGTCAGTCGGAAGTCGGTGGCTGCAATCATCATGCAATCATTGGCGGTGGCTGCACGACAAATGATGGCGGCTCCTTAGGAAACGTGCTCTGACGGCTAATAAGTATGATTTGATTAAGGTTCTAAAATCGGTGCAATATTTGGGTATTTATTACCCAATAAATAGGGTTTCCTAAACCTTTTTGTCCTCTAGCCTATTTTGTCACTTTTCCTATTTTCTCCTTTAGTGGCAAAATTACAAAACTACCCTTGTTGACCCAAATCTCCTATTTTGACCCGGAATTCTTGAAAAGTCCTTTTTGCCCCTTGTTTCCTTAAAGCTAAAATATAAACCCTAAGGGTTCAATAGTTGTTAACTTCACAAAATAAAATAATAACTTTATTTTCTAATTAATTTTAATGTGATATATAAAATTTAAAAGAACTCGATCGCTTGAGTACCAAATTGAGTAACGACTGTAGCAGGTACGAAATTAAGATCTTTACTACCTTCGGTTTTGCCAAAAACCGAGTCAGTAAGATGTCTCAATATATTTGGAATAATGATAACCTACAATTATTAAAAGTAGTGTTTTCATAAGTCAAATTGAAATAATGTATAGAGAATGAAATAAACAATTAAACTAACACTAAATCTTCATCATACTATCGACACAATCATCCCGGTCTTCGTCATTAATGAATCTATTTTCATCTTCTTCATCATCATTCACATATTACTTCATTATTGTTGCCTCAACCTCGAACTAACATATCAAATTGTCTTCTAAATACTCGTCCACTCTATTTCTCCCTCCAATTACTATGCATTCGGATTGATCAATTAGTCCTTCTCAAACTTTGTTATTTCCATCCCAGAGAAATGCACAAACTTTTATTGATACTAGCTGCACAACTTTCCAATCTTTTCCATGTTTCGGATCATCTGTATAGAAATTTTGTTATGCTTGGTTAGCTAGGATGAATGACTCATTTTTAAACCATTATTGTAATGTATTGATAGTAATTCTTATCGCAAAATGACTTTGATATCTTCCTTTCTTTTTGTCCGTGTTGAACAAGTCACATATGAACATCATCAGTTTTCTCGCATTCATGAATGAAGCTTCTAAGACTTCAGTAAGTACACCGTAAAAGTTGTTGCAGCCATCAGAACTATCACTTTCACCTTCAAACCTAAAGCCTAATTCCAAAAACTAAACTAAAAAAAAAAAAACCTAAAGCCTAATTCCAAAAACTATAAACCACTACTACAAATGAGGGAAAAGGTGTCGGTTAATCCAAAATGTTTCAAAAACACGGATATTTGGTGTCGGTCACATTTGGTGTCGGTATGGACTTTTGGTGTCGGTCAAACCGACACCAAAGGTGAGCGACACCAAATATCTGTGTTTTTGAAAAAACGGACACCATTTCCCCTTAAAAAACCGGCCCAACTGACTTTTGGTATCGGTCGGATCAACACCAAATGTGACCGACACCAAAAGTCCATATTTTAAAAAAAAAACTGACCACCAAATCCTTTCTAAAATGCTCGGTCCAAATTATCTTTGGTGTTAGTCAAACCATAAACTCATATTCTATAATTTGAAACAAATGTAACCGTAGTTCAAACGAAATAAACACATAATCTTACCTTTACAAGAGAGATGAAGGTTGCAGTTAAGAAATGAGAAAGCGGGAGCGGTTTCCGATGGAAGCGGTGGCATAGTGGGTGGCAAATTTGAGAGATTTTGGGAGAAAATTGGAGAAGAAATGGAGAAATGGAGAGGAAATGACGAGTTAACCAATGTGTAATCGGGGGCAAATGTGACGGAATAAGGCTTTGTCGCATTAACCCATTAAAATAATAATAAATGGTTGGGCTTTGGTGACAGAGTAGTTGTTCTGTCGCCAATGCCCAATCTTTTTTCTGCCTAAAATTAGTTTGAGTGGAAAATATCAAGCGAAGGCAATAGAAACGCTACTATGCTCATTAAAACTAGTGAACGGTTGGGCTTCGGCGACAGAGTACCGGTTCTATCACCGAAGCCCAATCATTTTCATAATAAATGGTTGGGCTTCGGCAACAGAGTGTTGACTCTATCAACTTTGTTAAATTTCAATTCTTTTCTTTCAAGCAAAGGCGAAAGAGTCAGCACTCTGTCGCCATTGTCTTAGGAGAAGGCGACAGATTTGTTCTTATGTCAATGTTTTGCTTAGATAAAGCGACAGATCACATACTCTTTTGCATTAGCATGAGGAAAATGTGACGATGTGGGTTTCTCTCTCATTTTCTAGTCAAAGGCGACAGATTTTTCCCATGTCGCTGATTCTCGTGTCGCCGAAGAGGTATTTTCTTGTAGTGTTCGTACACCATAGAGAGGGGTGAGCAGAAACGCTGATGGGCCGTACCGACGACAAACTTGATAGGAGGGAATGACTAGACTTGCAACGAGCGAATCAAAACCCTCAAAAGAAACGAGTACCGCCAAACGATCAATTGGGCTTGGTAACAGTGGGAGAAGGGATGTTCTTTTTCTAAAGTTTTCAAAGACTCTTCAACATATCTTTTGCAACTTTAGAGGGGATTTGTTTTTCCTTCAAAGCAATTTCGGGTATTAGGTTTAATGATTCTCGCGCTCTAATGCAACAATCATGAAGAATGCTTGGCTCGACAGAGGTTGGTGTAAATTCAACATTTTTTTATATATATTTATTACTCGTCATTATTCCTATTAACTTTTCAACGATATGTACTGATATGTTAAACGATGTACCTTACACAGTCATCGGTTCAAATTTTAAAATTTATAATTTTAAGATTTTTCAATGAGGTATGTATGAATGGTTGCATTTTGAAATCATATTTATTTTTTATTAAAAAAAAGCTAAAAATGTTAGGAGGGGTATTGTTCAAGTAAATTTTAGGTTTTATTAATTTAAATTCAAAATTAAAGTTTATACATAAATTTCAGATCTTTAAAAAAAAAAAAACTAAATATTATCTAAATCATTTTTCAAAGTTTAGACATTTACGTAATTGTCTCGATGTTTGAACTTGAAAAAAAAGAGTGTGGTGAGGTCTACGCCGGCTCTCCAAAACAGTGATGGTAGTAATTACAAATGAAAACCCCACCTTAAATTTTTCTAAATAATTGTTTCTAAAACAATTTTTTTTTCTAATTTTAAAAAATTTAAAAGCTATATATCAAAGTGAATAAAAAAAAAAAAATTTATAAAGTAGTTTTATAATAAATTTAATCCTATTAACTTAAAAAAAGTTATACGATTTTATAAACTAGAATTGTATTTATGATTTGAAAAAAGAAAAATAAGAATTGAAGTATTTATGATTTTAAAATTAAATTTAATTGATATAATTTTATAAAACATAAAAATAGTTTATTCCAATATAATCATTAGTAAATTAAATGTTAATTATTCATATACCAATAATAATTATATGAGATGAATAAACTAATGGGATAAAAGAATCATCTCTCCACATATTTAATTCATTAACAATTATAATCGTGTTATTGAACAATTTTCGTCTTTTACCCAATAATATGAATTAAATTCTAATTTTTATAACAATATAAAATGTAGTAAAGTTTTTAAATTTTAAGATGTCTGGAGTAGGGTGTGTTCATCTTCACTCTTTTCAAAAAATATGATTTTAAAATATTTCCTTTTAGGAAAAATTGTAAATGTCTACATATTTATGTTTTTTCTTAAAAACGTAACAGCTAACCATATATAACGATATAATAAATTTCCAATGTATCAAATTTACTTTTTAAACAAACTTTAATACTACTTTATTTTTGCAGGTCTATTTTTTCTATTTTAAGGAATTATGAATACAATTTAATAACAATGTTCATGTATCTATATATATATATATATATAATATATATATATGTATATATATATCTAAGGAAATATCAAGAAATGTAAATTAATACATGCATGAATCTCTATATAATAAACTATTAAATGGAAGTTAATATAATTATAAATGGCGAATTTCGAAAGTTAAAATCACAACACTAAAGAATACGTATAGTTTCCGAAGAAAATGAACATGCAAAAGTGTTTTTGGGTTTTTCTTGCTACAATGACAGTTTTCTCTGTTTTAGTGTACTGTGGTAATTTATTATCTAGCCTATATATATATATATATATTACTATTACTACTATTATTCTATATATTTTTAAAAGTGCACTATAATAAACTCTAGCCTTGGTTGTCAATTTTTTAATATTTTATTTCCTTAATGAAGTATTTTTTCTTTTCGGCCAGTATATGTACTCATAAATGGTTAATATTGTATTAGCTATATCTAGAGATGTTCATTTTTTTCACTAGATCAGGGCCTGCTCCTAATAGAACGATCGATCCTAATTAGGTGGTTAATGAAGAGTGAGCGGTGATGAAAAATTCCCGGCAAGCTTAATAGGTGAAAATGGAGCATGTATTCTCCATTATCCGCCTCGTTTACAAACTTTATTATATTATTTTTGTTTTATCTTATGCATTTAGAGATGAGGATTAAGATGGATAGTGGAGATGAGGACGGTAAAGCATCCCCATCCCTCCCCACCCGGTAGACCACTCTATTGTTCTTTGTTTTTCTACTTTTAAATTCTTATTGGCTGATTAAATATTTCATAACTGATAATAATAAGTACCTAACTTTTTATTTTTATTTGTTGGGTAGATGTGGAAATGATGGTAGGACATTCACAGCCATTAATTTGTGTTTCAACTTGCTCGAGTGCTACCAGTCCTTCTGAAAATGAAGTGTTTGAAAGTACTTGTATTCGAAGAAGATTTGGAAGTGGGGGATGCATTAAAAAACTTGATGGAAATGATGTACTTTGTTGTTGTATTTAACCCATCAAAATTATTTACATCTCCACATTTTAATAATTATATATGTTTGTTAACTACACATAAATGAATTTCCTTTTTCTCTTTCTTTTGCACCACTGATGAGACAATCGAGGAGTAATTGTTTATTTTTCTATTTTCATCACTTATTCTTGTTAGAAAATTTTAAGTACTCAAATTTTATATTAATCTTTTGATGTTTTAAATGGTACCGTTATTTATATATAAAAAACGAAATAAATAAATAAAGGAAAACTATTAAAATGTTAATGTTAAATTAATGTTTGTTAATATATTTGCCAAAAATAATAAGAATAAATTGTGATATTGTTACTTATTAATTTGTAGAGGACGAGAAAAATTATGTGTTTTACCCACAACATGTTTGGTGAAATGTCGGTAAGAAATGTTGTCGCCTCTCAAATTTTGTTAAAATTATGGAAATTGAATATGAATAGTGATAGAGTTAGGAATGGTTACCCGAGTTATAAATAGTAATAACTCGAGTAATCACTAGTTCTTAAATTTTGCACCAATTTGAGAGAATGGTCGTTTTTAAATTAAAGGCTTGGAGAATAATTTGTTTGTTAGAAACTCTTTTTTTGATAGTCATCTATTCCAAATGTTATAATGCTCATCTTTTTCTACATTTGGAAGTTGTGCAATATTCAATGCTTGAAAAAGATGAGGTGACTTTATTGAATGTTTTCAGATAGTGAAATGAGTGATCAGTTACAAAATCTCATATTTATATGATCCTAAGATGAGGGTAAATAATCTACATATATTAGTAAAATGGTTTTACAGTTTTCTTTTTTGAAATGGTTGACTTACTTTAATGTTTTGGACATAAAATTGTTAAATAAAAGTAGTGAAAACTGTTGATGCCGAAAAATTTTGAACGAATATCCAAAGTAATAATTTATTTAGCTCATGACGAAAGGGCCTGCAAAAAAGCAAATTTAGGGCACACCGGTGTGGTGTGTGCCACATGGCCTCCGATGCCTAAGTCAGAAACAGAATTAGGGAGAAATAGTTAAAGCACTAAGAATGGCTTAAGGCTACTTAGCTTAGGAATCACCCCTTGAAAGGAAGAAAGGACTTGACTTTTATAGCAGCCGGCCTTGTAACCACTGTGGCTCACTTATTGCGATATAACGATCGACCATAAGAAACGTTCGCCATTAAGCCGGGTATGAATACCGGCGTAACTCCTGAACGTTACCCTTTGGAGGTGTAACGACTTTGATTCTAGACTCGATCGACTCTTTGGAGAGTCGTAACCTCCACGATCGACCCAATGAGGCCGCCCTACTCGTTGTAACGGGCGATGCCACGGGGTGCAACGCCTCTTAACATTACTTGGATTCGAACGACTCTTCGGAGAGTCTTGACCTCCACGGCCTATCCACTCGGATGGACCTACTCGTTGCTGGACTCGAGAAGGGTAAGGCTGCAAGGGCCAACCCCAAGGGGGTCCTGGCCTTCTTTGGCCAACCAGCTGCAAGGGGCGACCCCGAGGGGGTCCTGCCTTCCTTGGGCGACCCTCAGGGGGTCGGCAATGACTTGAGCCTACCCCATGGGCGTCAATGCCTTCATTTGGCTGACCCCGGGGGTCGACATTAGCTTCCTTGTTCTTCGTTTAGGTCCCATCCTCTTCTTAGTCTTTCGGGATATTTTTAGGGTATAACATTATCCCTACTCTTCATTTCCGAGCTTGCCGGATTATAAAGAGTTGTTTAGGTTCTTGTCTCTTTTTACAGGAGTGTTTATTTGAAAATTACATAGGCCATATTCTCTTTCAAGAACATCTTTTCCTAAACAATATTCCAACAAATAAAGTTTTGAGGTTTATGGAAAATATTCATTCTAAATTATTATATTAAAATGGTCATATTCTATTTCTAAGAATAGCTTTTCCAAAATAATATTCTTATTCAATGAAAAATCACTTCTCTTTTTTAGGAAAATATTTATCCTTTTGAGATTTCCCATAACCTAACTTTTCCATAAAAGTTCCCTGCTAAAACTACACCCTCCTTTTTACCCCACTTTGGCCGAAAATTGCCTCCCATTGGTCTAGTATTTTCGATTTCTTCAAAGTGTGGTAACTCGTTTTTCGTTTCAGATTTTTGGAAAGCATCCGTCACCCCTTATTTTTTCGGTACGTACTCTCTTTTTTCTGACTTCACGCTAATGGTTAAACATATTTTTCGAAAATTTCACCTTTACTTAGGCACTTTTTTTTATTTTTACCTGTTATGCATGTATGTCCAAATTTTTGAATTACTTAGGCTCTTTTTCCAAAGACTCGCACCTTTAGAGTACTTTTTCCGAACTCGTAGGCTATTTAGGCACTTTTTATAAAGTCTTGCCCGTTTCGCTTACTTTGGAGATTTTTAGGTTACTTAGCACTTTAATAAAAAGTCTCGCCTTTTTCACCACTTTTTGAAACCTTTAGGTTACTTAGGCACTTTTACAAAAAGTCTTGCCTTTTTCACCGCTTTTTGAATTTCGTTGGATACTTAGGCTCTCTTAGAGACTCGCCTTTTCCCTAACTTAGTTAATTTGCAGATTACCTCTTACTTTAATTGTCATGGACCCTTCGTCTGACTACGAGACCGAATCCCTTCACCTACGTGCTTCCTCCTCACTTAAGAGGACTGGGCGAAGAACCTTGGTGGTGGGATCAGGATCTCAAATGGCAGCGTCCATTTTGACTCAGGAGGATTTGGCCCGCCTTAGAACCCAATTCTTTATCCCTGCCAAAATCACCCTTCAGCTTCCTCTGGCTTCGAAGACGTACGCCCATCCTCCTCCGGGCGAGGTGGCACTCTACACCACCATGTTCGACCCAAGATTTCGGCTTCCTCTCTTACCGCCTTTTCAATAGTTCTTGGGTATGGAAACTGGCTCCTAATGCTTGGAATGTCACAACTCTGAGATTCGTTCCCAAGTCTGATCCCGTCGTACGGGCACTTGGAATTTTTGGGTGGGGGGGTGTGGTGTGGATGACCCTCGTGTGGTACTTCTTGGCTAGCTACTCCAAACTGATTGTGTCCGAGAGGACTCGGTCACTCTTGATCCAATCCTTTAATGGACCGAATGTTCCTTCCTCCGGTCGTTACCAACCATTCGAAGTCGTTCGACTGGTCTTCGGTATCGGGAATGCGCCTTTTTCGCCGCCTCCGTGGCTGGGGCTTTCTCTTTGGCAGGGTCCCGAACCAACGGAGCTGTTTTTTCTACCACAGCCTTTTTCTTGGCAGGCTGTTGCTGCACTGCATCCTGCTATGCTTGTTGGTTCCCAGCATCAGCTACATGAGCCGAAGGTGGTTGCCGGAGCAATTCCACCAGGCGGCTCAAACTATCCACCATTCCTTGTACTCGTTAATCCAAAGAAGTGAACTTTGGATGTGCATGATCCAGTTCTTGCACAGCTACCGCACCCTCAGGATCCGCGTGGTTCTCGACATGAACAACGTTCTATTCTCTGAAAGAAATTCACCTCGGAAAATGCTCGACGTCCGATTCGTCATCGATACTGTGGTGGTGGCCGTTCTCAACGTTCGATATTTTTACAGGAAAATGGATTGGAAATTTTTAGCGTTTTAGGTAGAACACTCTCGTCCCCACATACGGTGCCAACTGTTGATGCCGAAAAATGGTCAAC
Organism: Cyclanthera cordifolia; assembly: GCA_037832605.1. Lineage (NCBI taxonomy): Eukaryota > Viridiplantae > Streptophyta > Magnoliopsida > Cucurbitales > Cucurbitaceae > Cyclanthera > Cyclanthera cordifolia. The sequence continues at coordinate 24,941 of JBBMEG010003807.1, read as the reverse complement.
AGATATCCACAATAATGATTTATTTAGCTCAGGATGAAAGGGCCTGCAAAAAAGAAAATTTAGGGCACACCGGTGTGGTGTGAGCCATAGGGCCTCCAATGCCTAAGTAAGAAACGAAATTAGGGAGAAATAGTTAAAGCACTAAGAATGGCTTAAGGGTACTTAGCTTAGGAATCGCCCCTTGAAAGGGAGAAATGACTTGACTTTTATAGCAGCCTGCCTTGTAACCTCTGCGACTCACTTATGGCGATATAACGGTCGGCCGTAAGAAACGTTCGCCATTAAGCCGGGTATGAATACCGGCGTAACTCTTGGTCGTTACCCTTTGGAGGTGTAATGGATTTTATTCTGGACTCGGTCGACTCTTCGGAGAGTCCTAACCTCCACGGTCTACCCAATGGGGCCGCCCTACTCGTTGTAACAGGCGATGCCACGGGGTGCAATGCCTCCAAATGTTACTTGGACTCGGTCCACTCTTAGCAGAATCCTTACCTCCACGGCCCATTCACTCGGAGGGACCTACTTTCTGCCGGACTCGAGAAAGGTATGGCTGCAAGGGCCGACCCCGAGGGGGTCCTAGCCTTCCTTGGCAAACCCCCGAAGGAATCGGACTTGTTTGGCCAACCCCGAGGGTCAGAAATGGACTTGGCCGACCCCCGAGGGTTATAGCCTTTATTTGGCTGACCCCCGGGTGATGGACAATGGCGAGGCCGACCCCCGGGGGATCGGCAATGACTTTGGCCGACCCTGGGGTGTCGGCACTGGCGTGGCCTACCCCCGGGGGGTTGGCAAGGGCGTTGGCTGACCCCCTGGTGATCGATGCCTCCATTGGCGGACCTCGGGGGGTCGGCATTGGCTTCCTTATTCTTCATTCGGGTCCCAACCTTTTCCGAGTCTTTCGGGATATTTGTAGGTTATAACAAAAACTTAGAAAATTAAGAAGTGTTGTTCCCTTGAATTTTTTTTTTATTTGAAATTTATGTTTATAGTATTACTCTCACACATAATTTTCATTATTATTTTATACTTATATTGACTTGTGTTTTGAAAAACAAAAATCAAAATTAAGAAGTAAAAAAAAAGGTTCTAAATACTTGTTTTGAATTATTAAATTTGATTAAAACACACATATTTATTTATGAGAAGATGAAATATGTATAGTAAATTTGAATAAATACGAACTTGAATTTTAAAAATCAAAAACGAAAAAATAAATAGTTATCAAACACGACCTAAATTATCACAGTCCTAAAATTAGACATGTATTTACTTAGGTAATTATATGCGGAAATAATATTATTCGATGATCGTCGGTGATTGATTCCTCAGCATTGTCGCTCTTTATAAGGACTCGAGTTTTCAAAGAATTAAGCCAAAGACCTTACATAACTTTAACCCATGAAAATCAGTTATGAAACAAACTTTAATGGATAAATCAATGCATTTATTGAAAACGGTTACTCTATGTGGGATCCTGAAAACATTAAATATACTCAGAAAGTCATAAACATTAAAAATAGAAGAATCTAGTCATGCTAGGATAATCCCTAGACTCTAGTGCAACAATCCTCATAGTCAACGTAGCAGCCTGGTCAGCTTCCTGATCTTAGTACCTCGGAGAAATCAACAATAGAAATGATGAGTCGCAAAACTCAATAAGGTGCCCCAATTCGGGGTACAACATGTAAATAGTTAAATAGGCATACCACATATTATAATACATGCCAGAAATCAATAATCAACATCATCAAGGGTACACTTACTCAAATCTTCAAGTGTGCCAAGTCATGTGCCAGCACCTCGTAGAAAGATCAATGATCTATGTCAAAATCAGAAAAATCTAACAGTCAAAACTTTAGATAAAAAATACCCTTCACGAACTCTTTTAACTCTGGAAATCTTGGTAACTAATGCTAGTGTGAGAGCTTTTCGGCGAGCCGAGCTAACGTGGTGGCCCTCAGGCCTCCAAAACGCGTTGCGTGGTGATAGTACAAGCACCACACGAGGTGTGATATCACCCAGACTCTCACTTTTAAACATGGCACTTAAAGAAAGTATGATGGACGACGCTGGTAGGTATGGCTAATCGGGTGGTCTTCAAGTCCTAGACGAGTGATAAATCTTGGGTTTTTGAACAACCGAACAAGTGTTCCACTTTCAGGCGGTTAAAAACCTTGGTTCCCTATGAAACACTAGAAAACTAGTCCACTTTGGGACAATAATAAGTCAACAATTCATTTTTGCTAGTTTCCAATAGAACATCCCTACCCAACATATATAATAGTTCAAGATGGTTGGTTCCCTATAGAACATCCCGGCTCAATATATATAAGAACTCAAGATGGCTAGTTCCCTGTGGAACATCTCGACCCAGCATATATAAACAATATTTCAAAATAATGGTACACACAAGTACACTCATAAAATGCACATATCAGATAGTAAAGAAACACACCGGTCAACAGAACATCAAACAAGCTGAATAAATGTGCATTCATGGTATTACACCACTGACCACAAGAAGGGGTAAGAGTTCCTTACCTGGTCAAGTCCTCACTTGAGCTTCTTAGCTTCAAATCCAATAATTTGGCGAACATCGATACGCGAATAGGACCTAATGAACAAATGAGTTAGAACTAGCACAAAAGACTATTAAAAAGAAACATTGGAAGTCAAAATTATTAAACGAGACCATACATCGAAACACGAATTTTTGGGTCTCGGGCTTGTTAAACTCAATCTACAAAGGTCTAAGGTGGTAAAGGATGATCCACGCTCGCTATTCCTATATGAATTAAGGCCAATTTAATCATAATACAATCTTTAGTCAAACTTTACCAAACATAGTCAAGATACGTTATTAACTATCTTGGAATAATCATCTTGCCACATGAATATTAATTCACAATTTTGACTAACCAATGCTACTCGAATTCGCCATCAATTAATCAACTTTGATTTTATACCTTTACATAACCCCAACAATTCCCATGGGTTTTCTATTAGTCAATTTCTATAAAATCATAATATCCAAAGGGTCCCTTCACTTTAAAATATAATCATTTATTCTAATACCTCATTTAATTAAATATTTATTATTATGGTCAAATAGCCACATAGGTCCCACATGTCGTTATTTTCAAATAGTCTTTCTCCTTTTCAAAAGAAATCACAAAAGCATCTGTAACATTTAATGAGATTTGAAAACCAACTAGTCCAGCAATACTTAAGTTTTGTCATCAATCACTTATAAAAAGTGGGTTTCAGCAATATGGTTTTCCTACATAATACAATACTCATCAAGGACATGAACCTCATAGTTCAACAAAAAGAAAGAGGTTAAAACCACAATACCAAAAGCAACAAAGAAACAAAGACCTTGGGCGAAAATCTACAACTACACGGCACATCAAAGTGAGTTAGCTTTCCTCTAGGTTCTGCTTGTTCCACATCTTGTAACTTCTACCACATGTTCATGCACACCAAACTGCAAAGCAACAAAAATGGAAGGTGAATTGTTTAGTTCTAACTCGAGATGTAATACCATTGCTCATACCTTGCTTTTCCCAGTACCATCTTTTATGATGTTGACTAAAATTTTGATGAAGGAGTTATTATTGATCTCAACCCGTCCCTCGAAATGTGATTCGAGAACTATCAAGATTGATAAATCTTCATCAATCATTCCTATGTTCTTATCCTCGAGTAAGGAGAGAAGAGGCGGTATGATACATACTTTGATCACTTAGGAATTGTAAGATTGTTTGATGTTAGGTTGAAGAGTGCAGTGGCAGTATCCCTCTTACCTCTAACTGTATCGTCTCAGCGAAGAGATACTAATAAAGGGATTACCATTAGAAATCTAATAAGTACTTTGTTCGCTTTTGTTATTGACAAGCTAAACAGGGCAGTAGCATAATTCTCATTAGCCTTTTATGTTCCATGCTGCATAATCTGTATGATAGCAAGAATGACACCTTCTCTTGCTATTAGTATTTCATTAGCTTCATCAATAGAGAAGTTTAATGGGGCAGTTATAGTGTGTTCTTGGAAATTTGGATCTGGATAAGAGAGAAGCTTAACCAATAAAGGGATGGCTTCACTATTCGCAATCCAAACTCTAGTCTCAAGATTCTCATTTGCAAGGACCCAGATCTTGATGATAGCCTCTCTCTTTACATCCAGCTGACTTGATTATAGATTATTGACTAATAAGGAGATTTCTTGAGAGAGTTTAGGTGGAGTGTCACATAATCCAGCAACCACTTCCTTTTTTTTGTAATTCATAGCCATACCTCTGACACAACTCCAAAATGAGGTTTTTTAGGGCATAATTTCGAGCTAGTGACCAGTTTTTGGGCAGGTTCTGTGATTAGAACTCAACCATTTCTGAATACTTTCTCAGTCATAAGTCTGTGAAGAGACAAGGATAACTCGCTCAGTTTACAAATTTTATGGAGAGTTTTGTAGGAGTAACACTCTGAAATAATAAGATTTTAACTTGTATGTCAAGAATCCAATTTTATATCACTAGAAATACAATTAACTTTCAAAATGTCAAAACTCTGTGAAATAAATACTAATCTTACAATCAAGATCAAAGATCTGAAGACACCATGTGCAGATTCATATACTTCAATTATGAACAACAAAATTTAAAGCATTTATAACAATTTTTCGGATAATATCAAGCAAAGAATACTAAATTCTAGTTGTGTAAATGTATTAAGATTATTCAAGTACCTACCCAGTTTCCACAATAACAAGATATGACATGATTTCTAAGGTAATTGAAAAGAGAATTCATGACACGGTATTGTAGATCGACAACATTGTAGTCATATTAACACAATAGGGCCATCAGGAATAACATTAGCATTCATACTTGCAATTTGTTTAAACATTCTTATAAGGTCTATAATTTGTTGGACCTTTCAGAATTTGGTTCACCTGTACACTAAAATTTTTTTTTAATAACTATAGTTTCTACTTCCAAATCAACAACTTTATGTAGTTCGAATTTATTTATTGATCTTTTAAGTAAAACATGGTCAAAATTTCTCTCATCGTTCTTAGAGAACATAACCATTATGTCAATTGCTAGTTTTAGCACATCGGCACCATTGGGTGAAAAATACCTATGACTCGGTGAAATTGAAAAGTATAATACACGATGCTATTGGAAGAAAGTGCAAAAATATTAAAAATGAAGAATCTAGGGTAAACAACATATACAAAAGCCTGGGTGATGAGTAATTAAAGGGTTGATTGGCCTGAAGATAGAATCCAGCGGATCAAATCTAATAGAAACAAAAATTAAAGAATCTGCAGTACAAGATCAAATCAGATCTTATCTCTCGTTGTATAAATTAAAATGTGATTCTTTTCAAGCTTATAAATAGCAGAAGACTACGATGATTCATTTACGCTTTTTCCAATGATTTTTCTTAAGGAGTTCGCCATGCTTAAGGTTTCAGAAGGTCAAGTTCAAGATTCCTCCAAGGGCACGAGTTCTGTTCCAGACGACACAAAAACTACAAGGTAACAGTCTATAAAATAACTATAATAGGATAACAACTTGGATTCCACATTTAGGTCCCTAATCCAACTATAACCTCGTATCGGCCACCAATCTCAAACAAGTCTCGCCACCACAACAATATAGAAACCTGCCATAAAACATCATAGAACATAGTGGTTATATACATACAATGTAAGAAGTTTTTTTGTGCGGTAAACTACCATTCATCAACAGAAGCTTAAGGGTTACACTAGTAACTCCTGTACATGGATTGACCATGTATATTGTACTCGAGATCACAAGGTTGTTAACCTCTAAAAGTACACCACCCTATCTACCATGTATATCTTTACTCCAATCTAGAGTGGTAACTTTCTATCCACTAAACTCTTTCACTAGAGTGTGAACTCATCTGCACATGCGACTTAGAAATACATCACGCATACATCAACTACATAAACTGATAGCTTCATAGGAACACAACCTACGATTAGACGAGTACCCAAACAAAACCATGGTGATCCCGCTAACTGCACACCTTTCAAAGGTATATCACTATTAACCTTTTCCACTGAGAGCAATTCCAAGGTATTTCGCTAGTAACCTTTGCCACTGAGAGAAAACTGGTACAATATTACTCACGCTTGACCACTCTCTCGATCTTGTTTATCACCCTACATCCATGGTTCCCAGAATTTACTTATCAAGTCGCACTCAATCAAGAATGTACGCCCCCAACACATCTCTTAACTATATGAACGAATAATCTCACACTAGTCGTCGTATTAGTCACACTAGGACAACTTTTAGTTGTCCAATAATCAATCTAAACCTGAGAACAAATCTCTTTCTCCCGACTCTTTCAACTACCATTAAGGAATATGAAGCTCGCATATGACATAACCACTCTAGAGTAGTACACCCTAACCCTAGTAAGTATATTCCCTGAACACAGACAAAAAATGTTCAATTTGAACAAAAACTGTTATCTTATACTTTATCATAAGTTTATCAAAGTCTAATGAATATTTAAAATCCAATACAAGAGGCAAATATGATCTAAGCAGGTATAATTATAAAAAAAAAATGGTGATTAAATTTTTAGAGCTAGTTCAAATGTTAGCAAGAGCATAGATGACAATAAAAAAAAAATAGAACTGGCAATTTCTTTCCATCTTTGTGTACAGAAAAAATGTATAGTCATTTGTGTTGTATATGAAATATTTTTATATACATGGGGATTAATTTACTTTTTAATACAACAACAAAGTACAGTTCTTGGGTACAGAATGCATTCTCCACCATCATATCTTTTTCTAACGCAAAAACTGTCACAATTCTTATTTTGAGCTCTGCTAGTGTCTGAGCAAACTTCTTGTCTACAATCATATCCTCGAAGCACATCTCTACCATTCACATCTGTATCTACAAATATTCAATTTAAACAAAAACTGTTATCTTATACTTTATCATAAGTTTATCAAAGTCTAATGAATATTTAAAATCCAATACAAGAGGCAAATATGATCTAAGCAGGTATAATCATAATCCAATCATAGATTAGGCCCGAGTTAAAGTGTAAGACCTCAAAATCTCTAAGTATCATACAATAAATTACAATTAAAAGACAACAACTTGAGAACCTAATTCACGATCTTGGTCCAGCTACCGCAACACATAGGTCATCAATCACAACTAAGTCTCGTCGCAAAAACACAATAGAAACTTGCCAAACAAGCAACATTGCCAAAGTGAGTATACTCATATAGGTAACATGTAGGTCATGTTTACCTACTCGATCCCATGATGATAGAGATAGAATACCTAGGTATCATATATGGCTTGATTACCTGTGAAGGCTTTTGATGATAACTTAAAATGTCTGAGTATCAGCGATAACGAGATTACCTGCCATATCTTTTAATGAAAGAGATGATATGCCTGGGTATCATATGTAGTATATGTTTTCCTCGAAGTTAGGACTCGTGGTGTTAAGGAAACACCTTTTCGTAATAATTCCTCGATGTTCGTCTTCATCTTTGTCGACAACGAATGATCCTTTATTTGCTTCTATTTCACCTAAAATTGAGAGCCATAAAAACTCACGAGGCCATTTGTGTAACCGAGGAGTCGTTGGAGAAGCGGCAACCGCAACTCTGGGAATCAGGTTTAGCATGGATGATGTCAGGATTGCAGCAGGCGTCATCGTGCCAAAGTTTGGGAAGGCTTAAAGAATTAAAGAAATGGTACATTCAAAGTTGTGATAAGAAGTGGTTGTTGGAGTTTGAGCTTAAGATCATACCAGAAGGTGATGAGTCGTTGTTCTGGAAAGGATTCATAGTTGGTGGACTATAGAAGCTGGTTAACCTAATGTCTTGAATGCAGTTTTTGAGATTTAAACCCCAAGAGTTCATGCTGATGGTTTCCACTTTGGTGAGACAAGCGCACAATCTCGTAAAGGAGGAAGACTAGAGGTATTTAGGTCTCCAAAGGGTTGTTTGAAGAAGAACTCATAGTTTTCCTTACATACATGTCTGGCGTCATTTTCTGGTTGATTTTATGACTAGTAACTGACAAAGTTATGATTAACCAAGTATTGATGTAAAATACATATGACCCAGCAAGGGTGAAAGCTCCAAGAGGAAGACAGATGTCGAAAGACCATCTGGGTCCACGGGTCGTAAGCAGTAAAAGTTTATCTTTTAGTGGTTCAAAGACAAGAAGTTACCTTGTGTAAGTCGTAGAATGACCCACAAGGGGTTGAAAATATTGAGCCAGCTTATGCTTCTTGATGTTTGGTTGAGACCACGGATGTTAGAGAACCTGTTGGACGATGAGTTCAATAGGGGATCTGAAAACAAATATGAAAGAAGCTTATTAACCCAATACCTTGGGCATAGTATAACTTGAGATAGAAACCTTTGGAGCTTGTTCTTGTGGATGTTACTTGGTGGAACCAAGCATGTGGACACCTAAGAAAAGTCGAGATGTTTGGAGGTCGTAGAAGAGTTGTTTGCAAGGAAACTCGAACTTATGCTTGTTTCAAGTTCAACTCCCTTTTTTGGACATATTGATCATTCAAGAGTTACGGCGGCGTCGTTGACAATTAGAAAAAGGTTATTTTCGGTTCAACATGAAGTGCAACTATGAGTTATAAAAAGAAAATTTTTAGAATGAGCCTTGTTTTAACCTTCGTAATATATGAAAGCTTTGGTTAAATGTTTATTGCTAAAAAATTTAGGGATACTCGACGTCGTTACCTGAAGTTGACAGTGCCGATAAGAGTGTTGACTGCGTGCCTGTGGTCAGAGATATTGCAGAGTACTTCCTAAACAGATTGTAGGATTGCCTTGTAAGAGATTTTGCGTATAAGTTATGATGATGTGTTGGACGTCCATTATGAGAAAAGAGAGGTTCTGACTCTATTGCAAGGTCTGCCTATTTATAACTCTTTTGGTCAGGTGCATCTCTTGACGGTTACCTGTGCTTATAAATCCATAGTTAGCTACGTTTCGACTAGTTGGACATCGTTACCGTTTAAGACTTGAAAACACTTCTTAGTTGCTCCCATGAGAATCCTCCTGGTTAAGAAACCAATGTCTTTTATAGTTACTTCTCACTCATGTTTGGCTCCGATTGGTGTAAGGGCATTGGCCCCATGTTACGTAGTGGCCTTTAGGCCAAGTGTTTTGGCACACATGATTTTGGCCATAAGGCTTTAAGCTTCGTCAATAGGGTGCTAGACATGAGGTTGAAACATAGAACATAGTTGAGAGGTGGTGCTTCTCTTTAATCAAATTTTTTTGAGTGGCCAAGCTTAGGTGAGCTTTGTCCCATCTTCTAAAGTAAGAATGTCTTTGCTTACGTTGTTGCTCGGTCTTCAAGCTCCATCGAATGCTTATTGAGTTTTCAAAGTTAGTACGGGGCTTAACACTACTATGTGAGCTTGCTAGCAGGGTAAGTTTTGGTAAAGATTCTTTTTCTGTAAGACGTTGTTAGTGTGACCAACGCCGTGAGAGCTTTTTGTTAGAAGCTAACCTAGTGACCCTAGTGTCACGTATCTTTTCCAAGTTCGGCTTCGGGTTTTCAACTTTATGGTATGCGCGTGTTAAGTTGACAGATCGTCTGGATGGATTATGTTCAGTTTGAAGTTCTTTGGGATTTTAATAATGAGAATTTTCCTCAATGTCGATGATCCTCGAATCAGAGTAGAACTTAGGTAATCAGCTAATACTTCCTCAAGGTTAATGGTTATGAGATCTTGTTTGACGTCAAAGACTCGTGCAAGTTATTTGATTCTAAGCTATCTGGGTTACCTCTCAATAGTGTATCTAGTTCGCTGATTGGTTTGTTCATGTTCAGCATTAAGCATTTGGGACAAAACTCTTGGTTCGCGAGAAACTCAAATGCAAAGAGTTTCGAGTATTAGAACGAAAGAAGTGTGGTTGAAGTATTTTGCACAGTTAGGAAGTTAGCTCAGTGTAGGAGCTTTGGAGAGTCATATTAAATTAAGTTTCTTTGTGGGAATGCAAGTGGGTTTTGTATTTCAAGTTCTTTGAGTTGTACGAGCTTAATCAGCTTTGAAGGACGAAATTTTTTTTAATGGGGAGTAATGTGACAAACCACCCTAAAGGTCTATGGGCATGTTAGGTTAAAAAAAAGAAAAAAAACTTCTTCTAATATGCACAGTACAGACTTAAACCAAGGTCTTTACAGAGACAAGTATTAGTCCTTCCAACTCATCTAGTAGCAGTTTATTAGGATTTTTTAGGTTAAATAAATATGAATTAAAAAGTTTGAGGGCTTTTTTGCAAAAACTCAAAAATTAAGCCAACATTTGCCTAAACCCCCCTCCATCGATTTTCTCCTCCTCCTTCAGCAAAGACGTATTATAACTGAACACATGGTGAACCTTGTTATTAAAAACATTTAAATGACATGTGGTATGTTTGTATTCTGATAGGTGTAAGATGTTACATGCTAAATCATGATGCAGACTTATCTGGTTGTTTTATTGAAAGTATGGCTAGTGTGATAGCGTGATCATGTTTGAAACTCATTAACTAGTATGACACTACCTCATCACCTAAAGAGTCTCGGTTAGATACATGTCTTGTCTTATCTAGTATTGCTTGTATTGAAATATAGGTTCAATTGTACGCTTGAGGTGTCGCTTCGACTTTCAGTCTCTTTTCTTGATAGCGCGAGCATGTTGGCCAGATGGTCTAGACATGTCTCAGCTCCCCCAGATGGTGGTTGCAATAGACCATAGGGTCTATTGCTACGTGGCACGTCATGTAATGACTCATCGGGGTGGCCGGACATGGTAACGTTCTCTTACGGATAGAGGTAGTCAAATGTAAGAGATTATGCTTGCGGAAGGATGAATTGCAAACATCCCGAGAGTGACACGTAACCATAGGGTCTTACCATAAGGTCTTCTTGAAAGGTCAAGTAGCTGACTCTGGTTGAGGTTCCCGCAAGCCTTTCTGATACCTAGGAGCTTCTTGAGATACTATTTGGTCTACTTCTAACTATAACGCAGTCCGAGCACCAAAACCTGTACGAATTGCAAACTGTCAACCATAAGTGTGATCCAAGCTTCGGCTAGTGTATCCGCTAAAGCTTGGACAGATATCTGCAACTACAACTAGACGAGCTGCCGGCTGGCTTAGTACTACGGGGGGAACTTTATTGGTTCTAGTTCGCCTCACTCATGCATAAAATATCCTGGGAGGCCTAGGAGACTGCATAGCTTGTACCCACATTTCAAAGTGCTCTGCCTTACGCGATTTGTTCGTGTAATGGCTTTTCAGGTCTTATGACATCTTTTGGGGTTATAGTTGTCCTTACCGATAGCATAGCTGAGTGATCTTGGATGCATAGGGTGTGATAACGGAATCAGGCTATGGAAAAAGATCCATTATTGTGTGAGTTGGAGCGTGAACTTGTTAGGTAGTTAGCAACTGAAATTGCAAGGGCATAAGTTAGCGCCGAGCTAGTAGGTTGGATTGCTCTCGGCTTGAGGGCACGTGTGGCATCTGATGTGTTTGGATTGACCCCATCATGCGGGAGGGAACCAGACTCAAGTTGATAGCACTTGCGTCTAGGCGCTCTACTGTACCTAGAAGGGGTTGAGTAGTGACTTTGAAGTTTCACGACATCGGGTAATGAGACTCCTCAAGTACTACCACTGGATTTGGAACGTGTGGCACATATTTGTCATTCCTTTATAGTTTAGTCTTATTGCATATCTTTCTGCCTGAACTGTTCTAATAACTTAGTTTAAATTGTTTTAGTTTTGAAATTGAGATCTCAGGATTTTCTTATGTGTTTGACCGTCTGGATAGGATACATGTTTTTATTTACACCTGCAAAATCGTTTTAAAAGAATTTTGAATTGTCCGGGTTCTATTTTATAGATTTTGCACATATGAGTTTCCCATACTTTGGGTGAAACTTTGCCGAAATTTATTTTAAATTTTTCAAGCATTAGTAACTTCCGTTCTATAACCTAACGGTTATAGACTGAGTTGTTGCGTAAACCATATGGGATAAAGTGAGTATATACATACAATTTTAATTTCTACTACTCTTCCTAGTTTTAGAAGATGGTGTACATCTCTCAAAATTTCATGATCTTGTTTCCTTTTTTTTCTTATAATTAATCAAAGAAAAAAACTTCTTTCCTCATCAATTAAAAAAACTTCAATATTCTTTAACAATCTTTTATCTATTTTGTGTTTTAAGAAATTAAAATATACAAAAATTTGAGCTACCAAACATTTAGTAGTCCAAATATTATTATAAATAGTATATCATAGCCTATAATTGAAAAGTTTTAGTTTAAACTCTTGTCTTTCTAATTGAACTTGCCTTAAACAAAAAAATTCTTATATACTTTTATATTTTAATTATGATATTAGATCGTAAGATTAACTATTAAAGAGATTTTTAAATTAACACTTTGACCTCCGTAAAATAAAATAGGAAGACAAGATGATCGAAATTTTTTCCAACAACAAGGTAAAAATTGATAAATATCTTAGTATGAGCATACACTTATAATATTTGAACTATTGTTATTGTTAACACTATTTTAATTTTCATTAATAAATAAACATTTCAATCATATTCAATTTATTTTTTTTTACTTTCTTTGTAATTTACAAATTAGAACTTTCTTCCTCCACTTTATGATATTTTTAATTCAAGTTTTCAATTATCTTGTCCTCTTTTTATTTTGTTAGAAAATCAACATGCAAATTTTAAAACAATAATGGATCCTATGAATTTAAAATCAACTTGAGGATTGAAATCTTATGAATCCTAAAAACAATCGGTAACTTTATTTTATTTATGAGTATTAATGAAAAATGGTAGAGAATATCTAATTTTTAGAAAAATATTTGGAAAAGCTATTTTTTAAGCGATTAATTTAATGTCTAAAAGGAAAATTTGTGCGTAAAATAAGTAATAATTTATCAAAATAACTCAAGGAACTAGATGATAAAAATGAGAATTAAAGTAAGAGAAATAGCTACCTTTTTAAGCGTATTACACTATCTAACATTTTTTTGAAAATTTGAATATTAAAATTCGACGATGGCGACAATGGGAGATCCCGACGTTTGGGGTGTCGGGTTATCTCGGTCGGGTTATCGTGGCGCGAATCCCGGCTTTGGCACGTCAGTTTATTTTTATTTTTTCGAAATCTCTGACGAGAATTCCGTCGCTTTTCTCCTCTCTCTTCTTTTTTTTTAATTTTTTATTTATTTTTAAATTATTTTAAAAATAACTTCATTCTTAATATTGTCGTATCCTAATTAAGAAAAAATCAAATTTTAAATAAATAAAGGAATTTGATGTACATAACCGATTATGTTTAAAAATTGTCTATGATTGAAATGAAATGAATTTCGTTAATAACATTTATGTTTAATCAATTGTCAAATAAATAATTTGTTTAAATTGTATTAGGACGTGTTTGGCTATGACGAAAATAAATAAAAAAAATGATAGATATAATTTTTTTTTTTTTTTAATAACACTTATGTTTAATCAAGTATCAAATAAATTTTGTTAATTTTAATTTATTTGAGAATCCAAATCTATTATATATTAAATTTAATTTATATCATAAAAAATGAAATGGTAAAACTATAATTAAAAAAATATAAATAAATTTAAAATTGTTTTTTTTAACACTTAAAAATTTTATTTTTGAAATAATTAAAAATAAAAGTATTCAATTATTAATATTATATTAATTTTGTTCGATTTGTTTATAAAAAAACAATATTCATATTTTTAATTAAAGATATATTTATATAATAATAAATAAATTTTAAAAATGTTTTTTTTAACTTTAAAATTTAAAAAAATCAATTTTAATATTTTTATTAATTATTTTTATTATTTAAAAAAAATCTCCATCACATCACATGACATAACTTTTATTCCTTCCCATCCCTACATCCCAAACACAGACTTCCTAATACTTTCCATCTCATCCTAACCCATCTCAACTCGCCCTAGCCAAACGCACCCTACAAGAATTAGTTAATGAAAAGGTAATTTTTAACCAAATTTTAAATAGTAGATGACAAACACAAAAATACTAACCATTAGACTAAAATAGAAGAGCATTTGGATTCTCCATTTTTTAATATATAAACTCGTACTAATATATTTATATATAAGTATATTTATTTTATAGCATGTGAACAACTTACCCTCTATATTAAAGTAAATGATAGTAATTGCCTAAAATTTTAAAATTAACTAACAGAATATCTAGTTTTTTTAAGACATTAAATTGATGTCTAAAACAAAAATTAGTAAAGAGGAATAATACATTCAACCCACGAATACTTTTATTATTTATTTTTCAATTCTTAAAGATTATTTTTTTTTTAATTAGTTAACTAAAAAATCTAAAAATCTAAATCTAATTATCACGTCCATTAGATCAAACAACAATTAATCTCAACCATTATTTTTAGTATAGATTCATTTTATACATACTTGGAACACATTATAGTGGTTGTATACACGAGTACACTCAAGTGAAAGAACATTTAACATGTATCTTGTTGTACATAAAGTACATGATGAAGAGCAGAAGACTCAAAATAGTTATAATTAAAAGAATAAAACGAAAATAAAATAAATATAGTGGAAACAGAATTCCTTGAAAATGGGTATTTTACTTGGGGGAGATAGAGATTATTCTATCGCCTTTTTGTGTCGCATTTTCTGCGTCGACGAAGCCAAGTGTGACGAAAACTGTGCTTTTGTTAGATTTGCTCTTCAGGGCAAAGAGGACCGAAACTTATCCATCACCTTTGCCTACCACCAGCGACGAAGGATTCTTCTGAAGGCAAATGCGACGGAACAAGATGTTTGTCGTATTTGGTGGACAACGGCGACATACTAGTTTTCTGTCGCCTTTGATCTTTGTTTTTTTTTTTTTGCTGAATATTTATAAATGGGTTTTAATTACTGAATATTTATTGCTTATGACTTTAATTGAAAATGTTTGATTCATGTAAACATTAAAGTTATGAAAACAAATTCTAAAACATTAATAACCAAAAAGAAATAGTAGAATTCATTACATAATAAGAAAATGTTAATAAAATGTTAAAAAAACAAAGGAAAATAAATAACTAACGACCCTAACCTAAAGAGGGAGACTATTCTTAGACATCGAACGAGTCATTCCACGTACTTATCCGACGAACTCATCGTATGTCTGCAATAAAGAAGAATTTGAATTAGAGTTTGAAATAATTAAGAAATTCAATTGTAAACAAAATCGGGCAGCATAACGACGTATTTTCATGTTACCCAAAATAAAACCTATCAAAAGAAATTCAATTCATTTCAAGTTATAACTATCTTTGCTGTAGGATAGCCACGACACATAATACATATGAACGATGTTCGAATGATGACTAACTTTGCTGCAGGATAGCCATCATTCTTAAGACTTATGTGAGAAGAAAATTAAGTTAATTTCGTATTTTTGTATACCTTTCACTAAGATGGTCTGCTACTACTACCTACATCCATAAAATGAATTGTGAGACCGGAATCTTTTAACGTCATATATAAAACTTTATAACAATTCGATCTTACCTCCAGCTTGAGTACGAGCTTGCGTAGCGACTGTCGCAAGTACGAAAACAACGTCCGTACTACCTTAGGTTTCATCGAAAACGGAGTTAGTAAGATGTCTCGATGTGTTAGGCATATTGGTAACAAGCAAACTAAATTCAAACTTAAAACATAAACTAAAGCTTCAGTCTAATTAATAAGGAATTAGGAAATACCTAATTCCTAATTAATCTCTAAACTTAAGCTAAATTCAAACTTAAACATAATCTAAAGCCTCATTCTAAAAACGATAAACAAAAACGTAATTGAAGAGACTAAACTCTAAAAAAATCCTAAAACCTAATTCAAAAAACAATAAACAAAAACCTAATTCTAACAACTAAGCTAAAAGAAAACCTAAAACCTAATTCTAACAGCTAAACTAAAACAAAACCTAAAGCCTAATTCTATAAACTATAAACGAAAATCTAATCCAAAAAACCAATTCCTAAACAAAAACTAAATTTATTAAACTATAAACCAAAACCTAATTCTAACAACTAAACTAAAAAAACCCTAAAACCTAATTCTAACAACTAAACTAAAAAAAAAAAACCGAAAATCTAATCCTAAAAACCAATTCAAACAAAAACCTAATTATACAAACCAAAACCTAATTCTAAAATCTAAACTAAAAGGAAAACCTGAAGCTCAAATCCAAAAACTATAAATCAAAACCTAATTTCTAAGTAATGAAACAAATTTTATTAAGAATCTAAACTTACTAAACACATAGCATGTAATTTCAAACGAATTTAACAAAAGTTTAAACAAATTTAACAAAACTTTATACAAAATAAACATGTAATCTTACCTTTTGGAAGAGTGGTTGCGGATTCCAGTGAAAAAGGTGGAGAAAAGAGGATTTTTGTGAGTGGTTTTAGGATAAAATGGAAGAAGAAACGCGAAAAAAGGAGAAAAAATAGCGAACTGTGCATTATGTAATCGGGGAAAAAAGGCGACGGAATTAGGATACGTCGCCTTTTCTCATTAAAAAACAATTACGGCAGGGCTTCGACGAAGGAAAAGCTTCTACCGTCGCCTTTGCTCATTTCAAAAAATTGTATTGCATCAAAGGTGACGGAATCTGTCGCCTTTTCTGTAAACAAAATTGGTTTTAAGGGAAAATGATTAGGCTTCGGCGACGAAAAAGCTTCCTTCGTCGTTGTTGCTTATTTAAAAAAATTGGATAACATCAAAGGCGACAGACAAAGCTTCTCAGTCGCCTTTGCTGTGAGATTAGGCGACATAACACGTCTCTGTCGCCTTTGAAGATAATTTCTTATAGAGATGGAAAATGCGACAGAGTTTTGTCTTCGTCGCATTTGGTAGGCAAATGTGACGACGCAACCTCCACTGCATTTGCTCTCTATTTTATTTTTCAATAAATATTTTAAAATGGTTGTTAATGGTTGAAAATCCTTGAAAATTATGTTTTTAATTGGAAATGTTTGAGTCATTTGAACATTCAAGTTATAAACACAAATTCTAAGGCATTAATAACGAAAATGAAATAGAAGAATTCAAACATTCTTGACGAAAGGTTAACGTCCATCGTCATATATTTAGAAGTAAATAGAATTTATAACAGAATGACATAAGCTCAATACAATCCATAACAGGAACATTGAAAGGAAAATTGAACCCTAACTAAAAGATGAAGAACTATCCCTATAGAGAATGACAAATTGTTAGACGTCGAACGAGTCCTTCCTTGTGCTCGTCCAACGTACTCATCGTATCTCTAAAATAAACAAGAATTTTAATTAGAGTTTGAAAAAACTTAAGGGATTCAATTATAAAGAAAATCAGGCAGCATAACAGCGTAGTTTCATGTTACCGAAAATAAAACCTGTTAAAATCAGCTCAATTCATTTCAACTAAAGGCTATCTTTGCTACATGATAGCCAGGACACATAATTCATAGAAATGATGTTCGAATGATGGCTAACTTTGTTGTAGAATAGCCATCATTCTTAGGACTTATGTGAAAAGAAAGTTAAGTTAAGTCGAGAATATTGTGTACCTTTTAACTTAGATGGTCCGACACCGCCTCTGCCCCCAACATCCTCTGCATTGCCTCTTGTGCGGAGTTCATCCTTTCTTGGTTGGCTATTATCATGTCCTGCTTTTTGGTCTACTCATAGACCTGTTCATTCGTTGCATGTTCTCCAATAATAGTCTCTCAGTTTCAGGATCTCGTTGAGATGCAGTACTAGCTGAAGAGGAAGAACATGTTCTTCCTCGTTTCTCAAGTGGCAAGTACATCATGCCTGTTTTGGCGTTCGCTCGTCTTCCTAACACAGTTTCGTATATTGCTTCCCGTGTTAATGGGGTCTGTGATGCAATGGATGATTCCCTTAATGCATCCATATTTTCCTACATACAAAATAAATTATTTTATGTTAGTGATGCCCTTGAAAAAAAATTACTTTAATTTAATAATTAAGTTTATAACTTACATATATCTCCCTCGCTTCGTCATTAATCCATTCACCATTTGCATCTTTGCAACGAAATGCCTTGAATGCATTGACGAGACCAATAGGATCATGTCCAGCAGGAACTCTCTAAATTCAAAAATGGTATTTGTTATGAAGTTAATATTGAAGAAATCAATTATGAACACGTATTAAGAAAGAAAGAAGAGGTTTGTACCTCTTCAATAAGAGATACGAACGATATAGGCCCTATTTGATGGTTATATAAGAGGGCGGCTCTTTCTTCAACTCCCCGTTCGTGTTTTGCTTCCCATTGCAGAGACGCCCACTTGTTGCACAAGTAGTGTCAGTCTTAGATATCTCTTACACTACATTGGTGCCCATTCATTCGTTCTTCCACTAGTTGTTTACTAAAACATAAGGAAAAAAAGTTAACTTCATTTACTAAAATGATTATATGATAAAAATATATATATTTAAGTTTCTAACGTACCAGTAATGTGTGTATAAGTTGTCTCTATGATCCTTCAACCGAGAGTTCATCAGTTCCTCGATTACATCGTTTATGAGCTCATTATCCACATCGTGGTCGAAGTGAGTCTGTCAAAGGGTGTAAACACATGAAATTAGTATGATTAAGTGCATTGAATACTTAAATGTAAATGTAATGATTAAGTACCAGGAGGTTATGTTTGACAAATTCCTTTTCTGTCAGTGTGATTTGCGACCAATATGCTGCCCGCACAGAAAAGAACTGTCAAACCAGTACTCCAACCTGGTTGCTCAATTCGTTGGCGTTCTTTCCAACTTTCTTCTTGTTCTCTTCACTAAATTAAAATTTTAGCCACCCCTTCTTAGCGACCCATTTGTTCAAGTTTTCACCATTTGACGGTCCTCGATATCGAGTAATACTACTTCTATTACTACCTACATCCAAAAAATGAACTATGAGATTGGAACATTTTAATGTGATATATGAAATTTATAAGAACTTGATCTTACCTCCAACTTGAATACAAGATTGAGTAGCGACTGTAGCATGTACGAAATTAAGATCTATACTACCTTCGGTTTCATAAAAAACCGAGACCGTAAGATGTCTCAATGTATTAGGCATAATGGTAACCTGCAATTATTAAAAGTAGTGTTTTTATAAGTCAAATTGAAATAATGTATATGGAATGAAATAAACAATTAAACTAACACTTAATCTTCATCATTACTATTGACGCAATCATCTTGGTCTTCGTCATTAATGAATCTATTTTCATCTTCTTCATCATCATTCACAGATTACTCCGTTATTGTTGGCTCAACATCGAAATGACATATCACATTGTCTTCTAAATATTTGTCCAATCTATTTCTCCCTCTAATTACTATGCATTGGGGTTGATCAATTAGTCCTTCTCCAACTTTGTTATTTCCATCTCAGTTACATAACACAAACTTTTATTGAGAATAGCTGCACAACATTCCAATATTTTCCATGTTTCAGATCCTCTATATAGAAGATTTGTTATGCTTGGTTAGCTAGGATGAATGACTCATTTTTAAACTAGTATTGCAATATATTGATCATTCTTATCGCAAAATGACATTGATATCTTCCTTTCTTTTTGTCCGTGTTGAACAGTTCACATCTGAACATCATCACTTTTCTCGCTCTCACGAATGAAGCTTCTAAGACTTCAGTAAGTACACCGTAAAAGTTGTTCGAGCCATTAGAACTATCACCTTCACCTTCAACCATTCTGCCATTATTTTGTGTAACATGACCAACATCATTCGTTATTTTATTATAACAAACTTTATTCACTATACAAGTTGGATACGAGCGGTAAAGTGAATTAGGTCACAAAGCCATTACGTATAAGTCATTACACTTATTGTCATTCTTTCCCAATTCAAGAACTTCTTTTCTATACCACTCAGCGAACTGATGTTCGTGTTTTTTCATAGTTTATCGGATGTTCGAACAGTTGACCGAATCAATTGTAGATGTTGGCGCAAAAGATCGTATTTCATCACAATTATTTAGAATATACCAACAAGGATTAGTCGTTGTAGCAAAATGTTGCAGTCGTGTGTTTTCAAACCATTCAACTTTCCTTCATTCAAACCGACACGTCGAGAATGTTTGATCCAAATCCATCAGAAAATTTAACTGATTTTATGAAGTTGTAAAATTTCAATCTCTCTTAACTAATTTGAGTATAAGTGACATGCGGCTTCACGAACTTGTCACCTAACCTCTTTAAGTGTAAATCTCTTAGTATTTTAAGATGTTGCAAGTTCAATCGAGCATTAAATGTGTCTTTAGTCTTTCTTTCAATATTCAATATTGGCTCCTAGCAAGTTATTGCACACATTTTTTTCAATGTGCATCACGCCTAACTTATGCCGTATTAATAATTTTGACCAATATGGTAGGTCGGAGAATATACTTTTCTTCCTCCAATTGTTATTTTTTTCAATGTGCATCACGCCTAGCAAGTGGATGTTTACTAAAAACTAGAAAATTAATAGTACTTATGTGGTCTAAAATCTCTACCCCATCCCATGATTCAGGAGGTTTGAAAAGTTCAAACTTCCCATTAAAAAGTTTACTTTTGCGGCAAGAATGATTCATTGGTAGGTAACATCGATGCACGGTATAAGAAATTTTCCCTCTAATTCGAACACTCAACGTTTGTTCCTAATCTAAAAACTAAAAACCTAATACATAGTCTAAAAATAAAAAGACATGCTTGATAACCTTTCGTACTGCATGTTGATACATCACTATAAGATGGTAACATTCCATGAATCAACAAATGTCGTTCTATGTCTTCTATAGAATGCCATGAATTATTCATGCATTTCTTACAGAAACATCCAAGTAGACCGACACGATTCACATGATTCTTAATCAATCCTAAAAACTATTTAACACCTTCGGCATATTCAGAGGATAATTTTTCCATATTTCTAACCCAATGTTTATTCATATTTTCTTCAAAATTAATGTAGCACACTCTTTTTGTTGTTTGGACGAACAATCCTACATATGATTCGTGTAAACAAACTTATTAGAATGTGCTATATTCATTTATCTAAAAACTGAAAACTAAAAACTAAAAACCTAATACATAGTCTAAAAATAAAAAGTAATACCTAATTCCTAATCTAAAAACTAGAAACTAAATTATAACTAAAATCTAATTCTAAAAACTAAAAACTAAAACCTAATTCGACAAAATATTAACTAATTATTCTTAATTGTAAAACTAGAAACTAAAAACTTCAAACTAAATGAAAACTAAAGCCTAATTCTAAAAAAAATAGACTAAAACCTAATTTTAAAACCAAAAACCTAATTCGAATAAATAAAAACAAAAAAAAACCGAATTCTAAAACATAAACTAAAACAAAAACATAAAACATAATTCTACAAACTATAAACAAAAACCTGATTCTAAAAACTAAAAACAAAAACCTAATTCTAAAAACTAAACTAAAAAAAAAAAAAACTAATTTCTAAGGAATGAAACAAATTTCATTCATAATCTAACACAATTAAACACATAATCTATAATTTGAAACAAATTTAACCGTAGTTCAAACAAATATCAAACGAAATAAACACATAATCTTACCTTTTAAAGAGAGATAGAGGTTGAAGTTGAGAAATGAGAGGGCGGCGGCGGTTTCCGATAGAAGCGACGGTGAAAGGGGTTGCAGATTTTAGAGAGTTCAACAATCTGTAATCGGTGGAAAGTGCGACGGAATAAGACACCTTCGCATTAGCACATTAAAAAAATAATAAATGATTGGGCTTCAACGACTGAGTAGCGGTTCTGTCGCTGAAGCCCAATCATTTTTTTGCCCATTATTGGTTTTTGGGGGAAAATATCAGGCCAAGGTGGCAGAACCGCTACTCTGTCGCCTTTGCTCATTAAAAAATAATAAACGATTGGGCTTCAATGATAGAGTACCAGTTCTTTCGCTAAAGCCCAATCATTTTTATAATAAATGGTTGGTCTTTGGAAACAGAGTGTTCACTCTGTCACCTTTGCTCAATTTCAAAAAAAAAAACTTTCAAGCAATGGCAATAGAGTCAGCACTCTGTCGCCTTTGCCTTGGAAGAAGGCTATAGATTTGTTCTTTAACGTCGTTTTGCTTCGATAAAGTGATTGATCACCTACTCTGTCAGATTAGCGTGAGGCAAATGCGACGATGTGGGTTTCTGTCGCATTGGTTAGAAAAAGGCGACAGATTTTCCTCTGTCCCCATTCTCACATCGCCGAAGAGCTATTTTCTTTTAGTGTTCGTACACCATGGAGATGGCTGAGCAGGAACGCTGATAGATGGTAACGACGACAAACTTGATAGGAGGGAATGATTGGACTTGCAACGAGTGAATCAAAACCGTCAACATGAACGAGTACCGCCAAAAGATCAATTGGGCTTTGTGATACTAGGAGAAGGGATGTTCTTTTCTAATGTTTTCAAAGACTCTTCAACTTATCTTTTTCAATTTTAGAGGGGATTTTGTTTTCCTTCAAAGCAATTTCAGGTATTAGGTTTAATGATACTCGCGCTCTAATGCAACAATCATCCAGAATGCATGGCTCGTTAGAGGTAGGTGTAAATTCAACATTTTTTTATTATATATTTATTTGTGTCATAATTCCTATTACCTTTTTAAGGATATGTACGAGTACACTCAAGTGAAAGAACATTTAACATGTATCTTTAGTTGTACATAAAGTACATAATGAAAAACAAAAGACTCAAATTAGTTATAACTAAAAGAATAAAATGAAAATAATGCAAATATAGTGGGAAACAAAATTCCTTGAAAATGGTGATTTTACTTGGGGGAGCTAGTTTAAAATTTTACCTTTTGGAATATAATTATTTTCTAAACATACCACTACAAGGATTTTTCCCTTTAGTGTCAGAGCCTTCTGTCAACGAAGGGGTCAACTTTTGTCGCATTTGGCATCAACCACAGAGAGCTTTGCTTCGCATGTTTCGTCGCATTTACCTCATCGGCAAAGCCAAATGCGACGAAGGCTTTGCTTCCGTCAGATTTTCTCTTCACGGGCGACATAAGTTTTCTCCGTCGGTGAAGAATACAAATGCGACGACGGTCGCCTCTGCCGCCTTTGCCTACCACCAGCGAGAGAGTATAATTTTTTCGTGGTAGATGGCATATCCGAACGAGGTTTGTCTTCTATATAGAGTAGTATTACTGGTACTACTACCTAAATCTAAAAAAATGAACTATGAGATCAAAACTTTTTAATGTCATATATAAAATTTATAAGAACTCGATCATAATTCTAGCTTGAGTACCAGATTGAGTAGTGACTGTAGCAGTTACAAAATCAAGATCTATACTACCTTTGGTTTCGTCAAAAACCGAGTCAGTGTTAGGCATAATGATAAGGATCATGGAATTCCACACGTTCCCCTTGGACCTGTTACACGATCCAGAGCAAAGAAGATTCAGAAAGCATTCATTCTTCACCTTCAATAATGGATGTGCTTAGTTCAAAATCCATTTTACGTGCTAGAAGCTATTTTAAGGGAAGAAGGACCATTTGATGCTTTGGAAATCAATGTGTCCAAGATTGAAGTTGCTCAAAAAATTGATGATATGTGATATGATTTAAGTTGTATTAATCATATCACAAGGTCTATAATTACACAAGGAGAGTTAGAAAAGTAAACGATAATCTTAGGACTTTATAGTTTATTTTTATGCAATTTTTCAGTATTAAAACTTATTTTTAATGTTTTAGGTTACAATTTGTCTAGGCTATAAAAAGCCATGAATTAGTTGTAAAAGACAGATTTTGGGATTGAAAATAAAAGTTCCCTACACTTTGCAAATTCTTGTGATAGAATGCATGAGAGCCATTCAATCTTACCTTGATCAAGTTTGATTGTGGAGTGACTCAATCTAGAACAAGATCTTCTATATCTTGCTTCTGGTCTTTGATCAAAGAAGTAATCAAATTCTTGGTTGTTCCAAATCCATAAGGAGGTGTTAATCTCTCAGATCCAAGGGATCTTTGGGCTGAGAATTAGGGTTGCCTTATCATTTGGTATCGGAGCCTAGGTTGCATCTTTGTGGCCTACTCTAGGTTTGATTCTATTTTTAAATTCCAGCAATTTGTTCATCTTTTTAAAGACTCTTTCGACTTTTTTTTCTTTCTTTCAATTTCATACATTATCCTTTTATCGTTTGTTCTCATCTTGTTTCTCTATTTTATCATTTTTGGATCTTGAAAAAAAAAAGAAAAAAAAAAGATCTGATCTTGATTCTATCTTTTTATCATTTTTTGATCTTGAAAAAAAAATCATTAAAAAAAAAACTGATCTTGATTCCATCTTCATTCCAGTTATAACGCATTGATAACGTTTGTATTTGAATAATTGTTCTTCATTTGAAATTTAGATCTTTCTGTGATCTTTATATGTCAAGAAGGTCACTGGTTTAAATTAATAGAGTAATATGTTCGTTCATTCGATTTCTTTTTAGTGCGCAATTTATAACTGCTGCATTCAAAATATTCTTCTTTCCTATCTAAATACATTGATAACATTCCGATTTGATTAATTGTTCTTCTATTGATATTTAGATCTATTTGTTATCTTTAATTGTCAAGAAGGTCACTTGTTGAAAATCGTAAAGTCATATGTTTGTTTATTTGATTCCTAATCAGTGTGCAATTTATTCAAAATTTCGGAACAACTATTCTTTTTATTCTATTTCTGTTCTTGTTCTTGATTTTGTTACTTCATTATTTTCTTGTCTTGGTTGG